>BLQM01000078.1:0-36845 GCA_012489335.1 Triparma laevis f. inornata
AACATAGGAAATTGGCAATGGGTTGCGGGAACTGGAGTTGATGCATCGCCCTATTTAAGAATATTTAACCCGACACACAAATCCAAAAGTTCGACAAAGACTTGAACTATATAAAAAAAATGGGCATCAAATTTTCAAGAACTAACCTATCCTACTCCTATAGTTGATCATAAATTTGCACGTGAACGCTGCTTAAAAGTATACAAAGCAGCAGTTCAATAATTACCTAAAAGATCCTTTTATTTTTTATATATTTAAAATTTTTATAATTTTTTCATTATTTAAAAAAAGAAGCGCTTGTCGTGAAGCGCTCTTCCACCCTCATCGTGCTCGGCCGTTTCCCCTCCTTCTTCTTAGCCGCCTGCTGCAGTTTCTCGACCAAAATATCGAACAGCATCTGGCTCGGCCCAGCAACACTCTTCTCGCCCTTGCTGAACCGCTCGACCTTGTCCTTGATCTCCTCGGCGACCTCCGTCTTGACCCTGTTGATTTCGTCGTTCTCGTACAAGGAAAAGATATCGCCGAGCCTGCGACGAGCGTAGCAAGTCGCGCGAAAGTTGGCGAACATTTGTTAGAAACGTGGCGATGATAGTTATGTTGCTGCTGCGTTTGAAGCTACTAACGCAGTCGTATTAAGAGCGTAAATATCGTTATCTCAACTCGTCGCTTCACTCCTCGCAGTGCCTCACCNATAACCATAACCATAACCATAACCATAACCATAACCCTCTCTCCAACTTCTTCACCATAACCCATAACCATAACCATAACCCCAAATCATAACCCGAGTCGATAACCCTAATTTTTAAATTTGATTTAAAAAGTTATAGCGAAAACCAAAAAAACTCTCTTTAGTTTCATTTTCAAATAAATTCAAATTTACTTCTTCTACTAGAACGTTCCACTAGACCTACTACTACTCGTTGTATTGCTCCTTACACTCTTCGTGCTCCTGTCCTTCTTCAAATAAATGCTCTTCCTTGCCGCCTTCAATTTCGCTGCCGCCGTCACCGTCGCTGACGTCGCGAAGAACGTGCTGCTCCTGCCCTTCTTCTTCCCGCTCATAGTCCGCTCATAGTCATCGTCTCTACTCGCCACGCTTGTCGTGAAGCGCTCTTCCACCCTCATCGTGCTCGGCCGTTTCCCCTCCTTCTTCTTAGCCGCCTGCTGCAGTTTCTCGACCAAAATATCGAACAGCATCTGGCTCGGCCCAGCAACACTCTTCTCGCCCTTGCTGAACCGCTCGACCTTGTCCTTGATCTCCTCGGCGACCTCCGTCTTGACCCTGTTGATTTCGTCGTTCTCGTACAAGGAAAAGATATCGCCGAGCCTGCGACGAGCGTAGCAAGTCGCGCGAAAGTTGGCGAACATTTGTTAGAAACGTGGCGATGATAGTTATGTTGCTGCTGCGTTTGAAGCTACTAACGCAGTCGTATTAAGAGCGTAAATATCGTTATCTCAACTCGTCGCTTCACTCCTCGCAGTGCCTCACCCGAACTCGTCCTCGGCCCCGAAGAACTCCCGCACCACAGCTTCTGCTTCCTCCCACTGCTGCGCCTTGCCGATGCGGGTGACCCAGCTCGGACCCTGCAGGGTGAAGCGGCACATTTCCTTGTACCGATTCACGGCCATGACGAATCTAACCAACTCTACGATCTCCGCCCCCTTCCCGATCCCATTCCAGGTCAGGCCGCCCAAGCCCGGCACGCCGCAGTCTTCGATGACCGACTTCACTGCCGTGTTCAATCGATTGGACCTCGCGGTCTGCGACGAGCGAAGCGAGTCGCATGAAGATTGGTGATAACGAGTTAGAAACGAGAAGCGACGAAAGCAGTGTCGACTTTGAAACTGACGCTACTTGCGCAAATGGTTTATTACAGCTAAATAGCGCATTATCAGCGAGGAGCGGAGTGACGATAATAAGGAGTGAAGCGTCTCAATGTCATAATACTTCACTCGTCGATTCACCCCTCGTTAGAAACCTTAAGCAAAGTTTCAACTGAAGCTACTTGCGCAAATGGTGTATAACAGCTAAACAGCGCATTATCAGCTCGTCGCTTCGCTCCTCGCAGTTTCTCACCTCCTCCTCGTTGACGATGAGCTCTGCGAGCTCGATGAAGTTGTTTTCGGAGGAGATCTCGATCCTCTTCTCCATGACCCGGATCCACGACTGCTGTTCGCTCTTGCTCTCCGCCATGAAGATGTGAGCCTTCCGCGGAGTGCAAACTTCGATTCCGTGCGGAATGTTAAAGACCGGGTTGCTGCCCTTGACGGTGTTCCTAATCAGCGGGATGCACCTGTGAGTAGTGACGAGCGACGAGCGACGAGCAAAGCGACAGCAACGAGTTAGAATAAAGAAGCGTTCGTCCGCCTACACATCCTCGCTTCGCTCGGCCTCGTTCTCTCACCTGCTCCTCCTGCTCCGCTTGCACCTGAGCCGGCTGATGATCCAAAGCTTGTCATCGGTCAAGATACACCACTTGCGCCTCCAGACGTTGGGGTCGTGGTGGGACTGGTTGAGGAGGAAGCCGCACTTAATGAAGGCCGCTCGGGAGGGTATTATGATGCCTGAGCGGGTCCGGGTTTGTGTCGAGGGTTTGGTATTGGTGGCGGTGGGGGTGAGGGGGGGCGTGTCTAGGGAAAGGAGGGACGCTAGGTCTACCTGCGCGAGGGAGGGGGAGGTCGGTCTGCCGTCCGAAAAGTCCTGCGACGAGCGGCGAGCGAAGCGAGCCGAGGAGCAAAGCGATGAGTTAGTTTAGAATGTTCTTGATGCGACGAGCGAGAGTGATACATCTGAGGAGCCGAGGAGCGAAGCGACGAGTTGTATTGATGGCACCTTCGGTAGTTCGGAATGTTTTTAATGCGAGGAGCGAAAGCTTTATATCCTCGTTGCATGAAGTCCACATTTTCATCGCACGAGCTCCATATCCTCGTCGCTTCGCTCCTCTTCTTTTTCACCTGCCCCGCGTCCTCCTCGTCGCTGTCTTCCGTGCCTGACGTGTCTCCTTCGATTTTTATCGGCGAGCTGTCCTTGCTCTTGAAGAACCACCTGACCGATATCTCCGGCAGCGGTCCCTCCGGGGCGGACGAGGAGGAGGTGGCGGTCGTCGTGGAGGCGACGGAATTCGTCGGAGTGGGCGGGAACGAGGAGTTGTTCCCGCCGTTGTTGCTACTACTACTCTCGCCGAGGTTGGGGTTATTCCCCCCGTTGGCAGTCTCCTCGTCGATCTCGTCCACGTCCTCCTTGAACGTGACGAGGTGTTTGTCCGCGGTGGGAGTGCTGACCTTCTGATGGCTGCCCTTCTCGCTCCACTTGAACGCCTCGTCTCGTATGGCGCGGAGGCTCTCGACGACTGCGTCTCGAGTCGACAGGGCTTTGTCGTCGCTGGGAGGGGGGAGGGGGGGGTTAGAGTTTAGATTATTTGTATGCGAGGAGTGGCGAGCGAAGCGAGCCGGGGAGGGGAGGAAGGAGTTGAACGATGAGTTTCAATATGAGCGGCGTTTTCGAAGAGCCGACGAGTTCTTCGAGCGGCGATTTCGAAGAGCCGTATGACGCCTTCTAATCATAAGTCGCTTCCACGACGAGCGTAGTTAATTACATGTGCTTAATGCGCAGGTCGCTCCTCGCAGTTTTCTCACCTCTTCAACGTTTTGAGCAGGGACAGCGTTGTGGCCCCTTCATTCTCCTCCGTCTTCCCCGGGGTGGACGCCTTGGCGGGGGAGGACAGCTTGACGGGTGAGTTTGATAGCGCCGGCTCGTCCTCATTGAGCTTGTCGTTGAACTTCGAGTCCGTCACCACTGTAAAGCCGTTGCCGTAGAGGCCGCTCTCCTCCACAGGCTCCTGCTCGAAGCAGACGTAATTGGTGGGGAGGCCGGTGACGGTGGCCACGACTGCGGACGAGCGTAGCGACGTCACATGAAACGTTGGCGTTGATTTGTTAGAAGTGTGTGGCGGTGATAGGGATGGAGCGAAGACTCGTGGAGACTGGTGGAGACTCGTGAAGACTCATGGAGACTCATTACTTCCAATAACTATCGCATTGCTCGTCGCGTTCGCTCCTCGTATCCTTATCGTACCTACTACGCTTCCAGATGAGTTGCTCCCCTCCTGCTGCTCATTCTCCTCCCCCGCCTTATCCTTTGAAGTGCCGAAGAGGTTGCTCCTGCTCATCTTGCTGAACTTCTTGTTGACGAGGGCTATGACTTCGCTGGCGTTGGTGGAGGGGGAGAGCTTGAAGGCGGCGGAGGAGGCGGAGGTGAGGGAGGTGAGGGAGGGATCGTTGATGTAAACTCGAGCGAACTCAGACGTGGGGGGCACAGCGCTGTGCGAGGTGAGGCTTCTATTGGACATGGTGGTGTGGTGGTGTTACTATTCTAGGGGAGGGCGGAGGAGGGGCAGGGGAGGGGGCAGGGGGCAGGGGGAGGTGGATCTGTAGCGCGGATCGTGGCACTTTGGTGGAAGATTTTGGAGGAGTGGCGGTGGTAGTAGTGTTAGCGATGGTGTTTTTTGGGACGGCAATGTAGTGGTAGTGCTGAGGCGAGAGGATGGTACTTCAAGATAAGTAGATGATAAGAAATCTTGATCCAATTTTTGGCCAAGCTCCTGGGTCCCGATTTTGCTGGAGGCTGTAGAGAGATAATTACGTACTCGTACGACACATACCATAATCTCTGACCTTCAGACAAGCTCAGTTGATCTCAATATACCCTTATTATCACGATATCTACATCGTAATATCGATTTTTATCAACCCGAAGGACTAGAGCGACCACGAGATGGACGGTCTCGCCGACTACAGCGACAGCGACTCCGGAGGCGACGAGGTTCGCGTTAAGGTTCCGCAGCAGGTCAAAGTCGACGGTGGCGCCGGTGCTGCGCCTGCGGCGGCGGGTGGCGCGTTGAACGGTCTCGTAGGTAACTACAGTGACAGTGACGATGACGGAGACGCAGATGGAGGTGCCAATGGAGATGCAGACAGAGACGCTAATCCTGCCAAGCGATTGAAGTTGGCAGCGGGAGCGTCAGTTTCGGCGGAGTTTTCTTCTTCCAGCAACAACAGCGATAGCAAGTACCCTCCGTTGAGTCCTTCGTCAAAGAGAGCGTTGGAAACATCCATAGTGTCGATAAAGTCTTCAATAGCCCAAGGCAAAGGTGAGATCACAACTCAAACATTCATAAAGACAATATCTTTCCCTTCCCTTTAACCTTCCTCCATTTCCATTCCGTTTCCTACTACGCCCAGGCGACTTAATAACCCAACTCCTTTCTTCCCCCTCCTACAATAACCCTTCAACCTTCTCCTCCCTCCTAACCTCCCTCCACGTCGACCGTTCCAAACTGAACAAGAAAGGCGTCGAATCCTTCAACATCGACTCGAGCATGATGGTAGAGGAGCTGCTGAGAATGCAGGAGGAGAAGGCCGAGAGTTTGAGGTTGCAGCCTTATTCTTAGTAGTTATAGAATGAGAAATTCAATTCGCATTCAATTCGCGGAGAATGTGATGAAATGAATAGTCGAATTGAATAGTCGAATAGCAAGTCGAATAGCAATTTATTTATATTGAAAAGGGTCCGTTGCGTTACGTTCTCTTCTTCATAAAATTCATATTTTCATTCCATCCATCCAATATCCCCTACCCTTGAACGTTCAATCTCACAACTTCCTCTTCTTCCTCCCCTTCCCCTCCTTCCCCTCCTTCCCCTCCCCCCCAATTCCCTCAAGCCCTCCCCCCGCCTCCACCTTCCTCTTCTTCCCCCCCCCTATCTCCTCCTCCACACTCCCCCAAAACTCCTCACCCTCTTCCCCCTCCTTCTCCTCCCTCATAACCACACAAACCTCCAACCTCTTAACCAAATCCATCAAAGTCCTACAGCTCTCCACAACCTGCGTAGCGCTTAAACCCGCTAATAAATTTAATAGTTCGGAGCGGGTTAAGACGGAGGAAGGGACTTCTGCGGATGTGTTTGTTGAGGAGGATTGAATTAAATTTGCGCTGTTGACGGCGGAGGCGCTTATGATTGCTGATTGTTTTGCGGCTGAGCGTAGGGGTAGAGAGCGAAGCGAGGACGAACGTCCGAGTTATGCGGAAGCGATCGAGTTAATATAAATATTTCTTATTATGGCTCGGCGTGTCTCGAGTCTCTGCATGCTCGTTCGCTTCTTTGTAACACATCCGCAACACAATAGCTCCATTCCACGTCGAAACGCGTCGCGTGTCGTAGCGCTCCAGTGTCGAACGTTGGTGCGACTGCTATCTCGGACGCACTAATGATGAGAGGAGCGTTCCGCTCGACGAGCATTACGAAACAGTCTCGATAGAACGACAAATCAATAAAACGACGGGCGAAAAACGGAACGACGAACGATGTGGACCGCGGACGAGCGACGATGGGCGTTTTCGCACCTTGTTCGTCTAAAACGTTTTTCTTGATCACTTCAATTTCAGCGGTTATCCTATCCTCATCGTTTACATGGATATCGTTTGTTAGAAGGTCTGTTTGAAGGGTGTCGTTGTCTTGCTCGAGTTTGGGAGGGTGGAGGAGAGGGGTGGAGGAGGAGAGGAAATCGAGGTAGTGTTGGGAGAGGGAGGAGGTGCAGCCTAGCAACGAGGAGAGCCACTCAGAGGAGGCTTCTTCGGAGCGGAGACTTCCTTCGACAGGTTTGTGGGAGGACATGGGTTTGATTTGTTTACTAGGGCAGCAACAGTTGTTTGTTGTAGGGTAAAAGTGAGGGTGAAAAACTACGTCCTCGACGATCACAACGCCCTCGAACTCAATATCAAAATTTCTTCTCCTGACGTATTACAGGATTATCCCTTAGCAGCTGTCAAAATCTATAACCTAGGCAGACACAAAACTTAAACGAAATCAACTGAATGGGCGTGGTTCAGCAGATATCCACAACACAAAATCCACCACATTCCAGATTTTTCACTCCCTCTCAAAACCTAATACCCAATCATGAGCTCAGCAAAGCGCCAACGATCGCCATCGTCCTCCCCGGCCGACGCCAAGAAAAAAAAAGTTCAGAGGTCAGCTCAAGAGGCCCCCTCACCGCTCACAGATCCCCCTAAAGACGATGAAAAAACAAAATCAGAGGGGGCCGTAGTCGACCCCACCGCGCCCAAAAATAGCGCCACCAACGCCCCCGCAGTCCCCTCCCCCACCGCTACTGCGCCCTCCTCCCCTCTTAAGACCTCGGTCTTCAACAGTATATTCGACACGGGCGGGGGTTTCAGCACAATGGCCAAGCAAAACACCACCAACAATAGCACTACCGCGCCGCAGACCGCCACCACCACTGCTGCCACCTCGAGCGCCACCACCACCGCGTTCGAATCTAGCGGCTTCGCGACGTTCAACTCTGGATCGAATCCCTTCAAGATCGCCGTCGCAAAGGCCGGCTCCAATTCCTCCGGATTTGGCTTCGGCAAACCCCCCCCCACCCCGTCTACTACTGAACTATCCTCCGACAACAAAGACGATAAAGATAAAGACAAATCAACCCCCGCCGCTTCATCCTCAGCATTCGGAACCAGCGGCTTCGCGAGCTTCTCCAAGAGCAACCCTTTCGCCACAGCTCTAGCCTCAACCGGAAACCGCTCTGGCTTTGGAAGCGGCTTCGGCAACCCCCCCCTGCCTCCGACCCCTCCCCCCCCGATACCACCTCTAAAGGTGGTTCCTCAACTCCCAAAGACGAGACCGGTCTCTCGACCACCTCCGAAACCCCCCCCACCACCAAAACCGAAGCCGAAACCTCCTCCTCCGACCCTCCCCCAGCCAAGCCCCCAACTCCTCCTCTAGATGCTCCTGCCGACCCTACTACAAACGGTCCTCCGCCTTCCAACGGCGAAGGTGAGCACAACAAAAACAATAATACTAATACTAATACTACCGAAGCCCGTAGAACTAACTCGTCGCTTCGCTCCTCCGCTCATTCGCTCTCCACCAGAATCCGAACAATGCGTCCTCCAACTCCGCATAAAAACCTTCCGCCTCACAACTTCCCGCGATGTCTCCTCCTCCTCCGCCCCCAAAAAATTCGGCGAGTGGAAAGAGATGGGCATCGGACCCATTCGAGTCCTCCAACCAACCGTAGACACTGTCACCACACACGTCCGCCTCGTCCAACGCCGCGAAACAACACCAGGAGGCCAAGGCACCAAAGTCCTCCTAAACACCCAAATAACAACCTGCGAGGTACGAACTAGCGAGGAGCGAAGCGACGAGCTAGGAATACGACAATTACGGTCTTTGGTTTGTACGCAGTAGTAGCTTTAGTTCAAAAGCTAAAGCCGCTTCTGTTGTTACGCAATTCTAACTCGTTAACGCCAATCTTCGTACTCCTCGCTACGCTCGTCTTAGCTCTCCCCCTCCTTCTCCCCCCCAACCCCCCCCCCTCAACCTCCACCGGTAAAATCTTCAAACCAGAAGGAAAATTCATCCGCATAGGCGCTCCCACCCAAGAAGGTGACACCGTCACCTTCGAAACGTATTTATGCAAATTCAAGAACGAAGCGGATAGAGAATTATTCTCTAACGTCGTCGCTGATTGTTGCGGGTACACAAAAGTGTGAATGCAACGAGTGTGGGGAGGTGGGAATGGAAATTATTTTATTATTAAAGCTAAGCGTTTAAAACTAGAAAATTTTCATATTTATTTATATCACATCAAAAATTGACTGATCTGCGTGTAATTTTCCACGTTACTCGTGAATTTGAAGGCGGGAATTATCGCCGTACCCCTAATCCTATTTATCTTGGATTTACCAGGCGACGTATCCAACCACTGTAGAAGTGCGAGAACCTGCTGGTGCTGTATTTTTTTATCGCTGTCCTTCTTCTTCTCCTTCCTCCGAGCGAACCACTTGCACTCTCCGGCGATGTACGCTAAAAAGCTCAAGAACCCGTCAAAGCCCAATCCAATGCTTTGCTCCGCATGCACTACGTCGCTAATGTCCACCAATGGCTCGCCGTTTATGCCTTCGACTTGATTTATTATATCCTTGAAGCTGCTTAAGCAGAAACTCTTCGAAACAAGGTCGGGGGCGAGGCAGAAGTCTCGGACGAAGAAGAGGAGCTTTTTGTAAGTTACGAAGGTTACTGTTGACTTGCGAGGTGTGCGACCGGGGCTGTTGGGAAGGCGTTGTGTTGTGTGTGTTGAGCGTCGTGGGGAATTATTAACAAGGTTTTTAGGAGCCGGGATTTCCATAACCACAGAACCGCCGACCCTCCTAGCCCCCACGTTTTCCGCGTCCTCCTCCTTTTCCACGGCGTAGTACGAGAAAATTTTCTTCAACGCCGCCGACTCGGTTTCCAAAACCGCCGTGTAGAAGTCGTGAGCGCTGTTCTCGAGCATTGCGTTCTCTTGATCTTCCGCCGACGGCGGAGGTAGTGGCGACGCCAGCACGTTCGCCCCTAACTTATTTTTGTTCGTTCCTCTGTTCCCCTTCTCGAGGGCATCGGTTAAAGCGGCAATTCCTCCTGAGCCTGCGCGAGCGGCGAGTGAAGCGAGCCGAGGAGCGAAGCGACGAGTTAGTTTAGAATGTTCTTAACGCGAGGAGCGAGAGCGGGACAAATCCTCGTCACTTCGCTCCTCACTGGGCTTCGTCCTCCCACTGCTCTCACCTGTGCTCGCGCCGACTCGGACTAATAAATCGCAGAAAGATTCGAAACCGACGCCGCCCTTGGTTCCGTTCGCCCGTCGGATTGCGAGGTCCGCTTCGGAGAGTTGGCTGAAGACTCCGATCTTGACCAGGAACTGAAGGGTTGTACGTGTGTTAGACTTTTAAGAGTTATGGTTTGAATAACGCAAAGCAAATTCACCTTTCGCAGCTTTCCCTTCGGAACGGCAGTGTTCGCGTCGCCCTCTAAATTGATAAACGCAAGCCCAATGGCCGAAGACGCCGAGGTGACCATGAACTGGGCGCTGTCCCCCGACTCTTCGTCGAGCTCCCGCAGCGCAGCCATCACCCTCTTGCTGGCGATGGTCTTGCTCCAAGACGCTCCGGGCGACAGGCGTCCGGAAGTGGGAGAAGACCGACCGGGGGTCTTCCTTGTACTCCCGTGGTACCTATGAAACTGATGGTAGTGCTTCTCCAACCGATGTTCAAACCTGCAGAGTTTTGTTTCCTCGTCCTCCTTTGCCATTAAGAGGCCTTCCTTCAGCTCCTCCACCGTCTCCACCAGGGTTAAGTTCAGGGTTTGTAGCTGGGCTAGGGTTCTCTCTAGCTGCTGGACCTTACTGTGCTCTGGCGGGATGCATTTTCTCAGCAGCTTTATGCAGCTCTGCGCCGAATTAATCGCGTCCGTAGCATCCTCCCCAATTGGTTGAAGCTGCGACGAAGGGAGGGGCGAGGATGAAGCCCGAGCGAGGACGAAGCACGAGCGAGGAGCGAAGCGACGAGTTAGTTTATAACGTTCTTAATGCGAGGAGCGAGAGCGGCACATCCTCGTCGCTTCGCTCCTCATAGTTGTTCACCTTATCCTTCGTATCCTCCAACCTCCCCACTAAAAAGATGGCCTGATCGCTCGAGACCACACACTGCATTTGCAGCAATGCGTGTAGCAGACCGCAGAGCTCGATCCGCTCCTCAATTTCAACCTCGTGGCCCATGAAGATGCACAGGTGCTCTCCATTGACTCCTCCGCAAATACTCCCGATCCACTCCTCGTTCAAGGACAGCGCGTACAAAAAGGAGATCGCGGGACCAATTACGTCGACGCTCGACTTGTGCAATACGACGCTCTTGGCGCTGTAGTTTAGCAGGTGGTTGAGAAGCAGCATTTTCTCCTCGCTCTTCTCCGCGATCTCATCGCTGATCTCAAAGGCGAGGTAGTAAAATAGCTCCATCACGATCTTGGTAATTTCAACACTCTTCCCGTGGAACTTTAGAGCGATGAGAGACTGCTCGATGACTCCGGAGGAAACTAAGGTTTGTTTGTTGGCGTCAGAAGAGGCCAGGTCCTTCAGGCACTGCAGGGACGCTAGTTGTATGTGAATGTCCTTGAGGTGTCCTGCCTGTCGCATGTGATTTATGATGAAGCTCTGTTGGTGTGATTAGGGGTGGGTTTTGGTTAGAAAATTTAAAATTTAAAATAATGCGGGATGAGCCTGTAATTTGCCTGTATAGCAGCAGTTATCTCACCGGAGCCTTCGCAGCACCCTTGGGCGTCTTCAATATTGCCATAACACGGCCGTTTATGTTGGCAGCTAATCGGTTCACGCGCGTGGGCGACGTCATCCCCTTTGATTTTGAAGTAGTTCTTTGTTTTGAGTAGCGGATTGGGAGTCAAAAGGCGTCTGAACTTTGAATGCCCCATTTCAAGAATGACCCTGGTAAGATTAAATTCTAGTTTCCTCCAGTTCTCGGTGATGGTGGACGGGGCCACCCAAGCCAGTTGGGAGACTCACTTCGACTTAGCGTCAGGGCACAATTTTTACTACAATGGTTTAACAGGAGTCACGCAATGGACAAAGCCTGAGCTGGACAGTGTTAGGGACCCAAATTCTAAACAACTTGTTGTTGGTGAAGGTCCCACGGAGCCGCAGGGGGGAGGCATGTCTGCAGCTGCTGCTGTTAGACTTGCGCTGACCGGTGGAGGCGGTGGGGGGGGTGGGGGGTTGCGTTACCAGGTTGATCCGTGCACGGTACAAGACATGGCACAAGACATGACACAACGACAACATGGGGGGGGATGTGCCGCAGCAGCAGCAGATTTTGCAGCAACATGTGGTGAACACCGGCCTGTACGACGACGAAGAAGAAGATTACAGCAGTGGCAATGCAGAGTCGTCATCCACACAGGCAGTGCCCGTGTATAATGTTCCGCAACACGAAAGCTTGGAGCCACAACAAAACCACCACACAGGTGAGACAAAGCTTTACAGTCTCGGGTCTCAGCGACGAGCTAGGAATGCGTTGATTCTGCGAGTTATTGTCTCGTCACTCAGTCTCCTCGCATTAAGAACGTTTTAAACTAACTCGTCGCTTCGCTCGCCACTCCTCGCTACGCGTCATCGCAGGCTTCGACATGTCCATCTTAACCTCCCTCCCAACGCTTCAGCCTCCAGATCACAATAAAATAGACTTAGTTTACAACAAAAAGAAGATCAAGAGAGAAGAAAAAGAGAAGGAGAAATTGATGAGAGCAGAGAAGGTAGCTCTCCAACAAAAATCTTCAGCAATGAACAAAGACTACATGTCAATGGCTCGAGAATACGTTGTAACAACACCCTTCCGTAATTTAGACTCTCAAGAAATAAAATGCGCCCTCTGCAAAACAGGTATCGCCAAAACAGTTTTCTTCCCCTGTACCCACAAATGCGTCTGCGATGAATGCATCGAAAAGAATAAAATAGGTAAACCAGGTCTTGAAGGTTCGTGGAATATGTGCCCGATATGTTGTGATGAAATAAAAATCGCTCTACCTTCTACTGGAGATGAAGTTGAGAGGTATTGGAAATGGGTTAGAGAGGTTAAACCTTTTATACCGCCGAATTTTATTAGAGCATTTCATAAGAGGAGTACGGCGAATATTAAGAGGTTGGTTGGGGGGGATGCGGATAGGGATATTTATGATGATGGAGGTGAGGAGAGTGAGAGGAGGGAAGTTGACGAGATGGAGCGATGCAGGTTTAGTCTAAATGCGAACAGGAACTTGAGGAGACTACGCGATTCTAACTCGGCGAGACTTCACTCGCCGCTTCTCGCTACGCGTTGTTCGAAGGTGGGGAGGAGGGGAAGAAGGTTGGAGCCAAGGTATGCGTTATATCGTAAAATAATTATATGAATAATGGAATCGAGCTTTCACATCTACAAAATTATCATTATTTACCATTATTTATACGTCGGAGAAGAACGAAGCAGGATCTATTTCCGGAGAACTATCGTTTAACCCAATCTTCGCGTGCTTCCCCAAAACCTTACCCTTGGTGGCTCCTCCTCCGCCCATCCAAAAAGAATCCAGCTGCTTCATGTGCTGCGTGTTGCTCTCATCAGCGAAGTTCTCCGGTTCCACCCTTCGCCCCGATCTGCTGCCGTCCCGCAGGCCCATTTTCTGGAGCTTGTCGTTGAGCCACTTTCGATCGTGGGACTTTCGACGCTGCTGCTGCTGAGGAGGAGGGTGGCTGGGAGGGCCGATGTTCGGAGGAGACTTGTTCCACGCGAGGCGGTTTTTCTCCTTCTCCTTCTTTTCTTTCTTCTTCTTCTTCCCCGCCCCCTCCTCATCGTCGAGCTCGGACTCAGGCACGTGAAGCGAAGTGTTCTTGTTATTGACGGCCCACTCCGAGGTATCGTCTTCACTGTTAGGGTTACCATTACCACCCCCACTACCCCCACTACCACTACCTCTCCTCACGGCGTTTGCCACGACCGCCTGCGTGCGCTTGATCGCGGCCTGCTTCTCGGCCCTGAACACCTCCAGCTGCGAATCCAACTCCTTGTTCTTTGCAATCTGCTGGTTCAACAGTATTTCCAGCCCCTGGTACTTGACGTCCTTCTGCTCTAGCTGGAACTTGAACTTTTCTGATTCCTTCTTTCTCTTGGCCCGTTCCTTCTTGGCGCGCTCCTGCAGCTTTCCGTTTTCCTCCCTCAACGTCTTCACCAAGCTCTCGAAGTGCGCCACAATGTCCTCCGTCTCCCGCTCAGACCTGGGCGTCAGCCCGGGCGACGACTGCGACGAGTATTAGTGAGCCGAGGAGCGAAGCGACGAGTTACGAGTTAGTATAGAATGCTCTGAATGTGAGGGGCGAGGAGGAGCGATAGAGACACATACTCGTCACTCGAGCAAAACATGCTCGTCACTCGATATTTACATCCTCGTCGCTCTCGCTCCACATCCTCGTCGCCTCGCTCCTCGCTGGGCGTTCGTCCTCGCAGCGTCTTACCTGGTGCCCCGTGTGAAACGACGCAAGCGATGAATTATTACTTAACGACAAATTCCCGTCGTCTCCAAAACCACCACCACCACCCTGACCCACCACACCCGGCACCGCTAACTGCAGCGCCTGGTTCAAATTCTCCTCCGTCGACGTCAGCCTCTCCCGAGCGTCCATCAAATCAATCTGAAGCTTATCGAGAAGGGTTTGCTGGTTGGATGACGTTGCTTCAAGGAGCGACCTCTCACCCTCGAGCATGGTCACTATCTCCTCTAGCTCGGAGACGTAGGATGGGTCTAGTTTTGAGGAGAGAGAGACGTTTTGAAGATGCTGCTGAGACTCGAGTAATGACTCTTGGAATGACTCTTGATCTTGATCGTTTGTCGTTTTTTGAGATACAGAAAGCCGATGCATTTCGATGGTTTCGTGAGCCGCAGCGAGGGAATCTTGAGATTTCTTGAGCTCTATCTCAAGCTGGGGAGGACGTTGTTAGTGGTTGTTGGAGGGATCGGGCGAGGAGGGCGAAATTTTGCTGTTAACACTATTGAAACTTTTAGAAAGCGATAGCTTGTTCTGGTGGCCATATTTTTTAGGGCTTACCGTGTCAATGTGGGCCAATAGTTGGTCGGCCTCTTCAGGGGATACATAGTCATCGTGCTGTTGCTGGTCCATGGTCTGGCGAGCTGCAGAAAAGATAAGAAGGCAGAATTATTGTCATGGCCAAGTTTCCAAGGTTTATGCATGGAAAGGAATAGTGCCTGCCTTGTCCCAACAACGCTCAGATCGCCGTAGTTTATTGTAAGTGAGAGATACACCTTCCGTGTCCACCTCTACTGACTATAGTCCATCCCCCCTCCCCCCCAACTAAACCTTTTGCAAGCTATTACATTTCGGAGCCGTTGCCAGAAAGAGAGTTAACCCTAGCACCCCCCCCATTTCTCACCCCCTCTAGCCACCCCCTGCAGCATGACAAAACCTACCAAAAATAACGCCAAAGGCTTCAAGAAGATTCATTCGGCAATAGGCGAAGTCTTCACTCCTCAGCCCTCCAGCACACTCACAAGCTCCGCTCGTCACATCCTCGGCTCCACCAAGTCCCTCGTAATCAGCTCAGACGCCGAACACGACCACCCCGACATAACCTCTGCCCGCTCAGAAAACATATATAACAACACCACCATGACAACCCACCATTTAAATCGCCTCAAAACCCAAACATCCCAAGTCTGCAACTTCGTCGATACCAAGTTCTTATCTTGGCGTAGCGGTAAGGAGAGTGACGTATACAGTGAGGTCATGTACAGGAAGATCAAGGGGGATCAGATGTGTCAGTTGGCAATGAGTTTGGGGGAGAATGCGATGGGGGCGGTTATTGAGGATTTTGAGGAGGTGAGACGAAACATGGGACGCGTTTTGACGAGAATATTATTTTAACGACAAGGAAATACTAACTCCGTATTCGTATTCATATTCTCCCACAGGTGGTGAACAAGGGGTTGGACATGTACGAGGAGGCAATAGATATGGGGGAGAACGTGCTGCTGCCGACAAACTCGTTGAAGGTGCTGCTGACCTTGAAGATGTCGATAGGTGAGGAAGTGCCAGGAGTCTCAGCGACGAGCTAGGAATGCGGTAATTCCGCGAGTTACTTCCAGGAGCGAAGCAAAGAGCATTAAGAGTATTCTAAACTAGCGAGGAACGAAAGTGATGGGTGAAGTAGAGAACGCGTTGTCTATGAACTCGTCGCTTCGCTCCTCGCTGGGAATGCGGTAATTCCGCTAGTTGCGATACTAGAAGCACTTTATACTAACTCGTTGCTTCGCTCCTCGCTCGGGCTTCGCCCTCGCCTTGCTAATGCTCGTCGCAGCGCTTCACGATTTGTGCGGGCACAGCTTGGACGCTTGGGTGTGCGCCAAGAGGACTCTGCTGAGGGCGGAAAAGTACCAGGGGCTGAGCGCAACTGCGCTCGATGAGAGCGAAACCGAGATGCTGCAGAGGCTCCGCGACTTCGTTAGCATGTTGGAAACGTACCTCAGCCACCACAAGCACAACTCGGAGACCAAGAGCGATAGAAAGATGTGCAATTTGGCGGAGCTGGAGCAGGAGGAGAACGACGACGGCAACAGGAACGCCGGTCAGTTCGAGCACTTCAACATGAAGCGAAGGCAGTCGCAGCTGCAGGGCGCGACGAGCTTGACTTTGAGTCTCGCGCACAAGGTGGAGTTGATGAAGAGGGGTTTCAGGTTGGACGACGGGGAGGAGTATCTGTTGTTAGGGAATTTGAACCATGCGAGTCAGGTGAGATGAGCAGGAAAAAATGGAAAAATCCACTGTTATTAACACGGCTTATTTTTTTTATTTCACCGCCCACCCAGCTCATGGGAACCCTTCGCAAAATTTTCAACTCATACGTGCGAGGAAACGCTGTCCACGCTAGCACGCAGAGTGGAACCTCTGCCGCACTTGACGGAGTAGAATTAGACATGGACGACTTCCTCCTCGGAGGCCCGTACCTTAGTTGGGAGGGGTTTTCATTCTTCTGCCATGATTTTAACATCACTCTGAGAAGGGACGGGAAGGTAAGAAGCCGCGAGGAGCGAAGCGAGGAGGTGCGAATACTACAATTACGGTCGTAATGAGGCTCTATGAGGAGCGAAGCGACGAGTAAAGTAGAGAACGCGTTGTCTATGAACGAGGACTCATGGTCTATGAACTTGTTGCTTCGCTCCTCGTGAAGTAGAGAACGCGATGTCTATGAATTTGTCGCTTCGCTCCTCGCTGCAAATACGACGATTACGGTCGTAATGAGTCTCCATGAGGAGCGAAGCGACGAGTTTCGCTATCTCCATCACTAACACGCTCGCTTCGCTCGCCGCTCGTCGCAGGGGAACAGGAAGATGAACATCAGGGCGGGCGAGTCTTTCCTCTTCAACGATAACATGGAGGTGCAGATGATTTTCACCATGACCAGCATCGCGCCTCAGGAGGTGTTGAAGGTGAAGAACGGGGTGAGGGAATGGAGCAAGGGGGCGAGGGACATGTGGAGAGACGCGACGAAGATAGCTGACGCGTCTGTCCATCCAACCGCGGGGTTGAACTTCGACAACTTTTGTGATTGCATTGCGAGGCTTGGTTTAGTGGGTTTGTGTAGGGGTACCTGGGCCGAGATGTTTCCTTCAACCACCGAGCGCGTAGAAGCAATATTCTTAACCACCATGGGTTGTTTGGACAACTCGCTCGTGACCGCGAATTTGCATCAGCATAAGAAGAGCCAGGGGTTGGCTACGAGTGAGTACAAGGGGATGACTGCGTTGACGAGGGAGCATAGTTTGAAGGGTTTCGAGGAGAGTAAAAGAAAGGCGAAGCAGGTGAGGGGGGGGGTATGGGGAATGGGGTGGGGGAACGTTATTATTATTCTAACATGGTTTTTTCGCTTCGTCATGTTTCCAGGACCGGGTGAGACGGAGATCGTCCTCCGCTCCGCTGCATTACACTGTGGCAAACCACCGACGCGGGAGCGCGCTCATCCAAGAGCGGGACGATGAATAAATAGAAGAAAAGTGTACTAATAATAATAACCTTGTGTAAACTAAGTTATTGTGTTACATTTTCAATGAAATTAGAACGAGTTTTAGTTTATGTGAGGGTAGGCGATTTTTAGAGATGCCAAGCGTTCGGCGTTGTTGCCACTTTCCTTGGGATAGATTGAGAAATTGTTTGTGCATATCATTGTGTCAACATGATCTTTCCCAAGCTGCGCCTCATATCCCTCCAGTGCTCTCTCATACATTTCCTCAGCCTTTCCATAGTCCTTCAAACCATCGTTGTAAACTATCGCAATGTTCATCACGGTCGTGAGCGTCTGCGGATGATTCTTCCCCCTCAATTGCTCGCTCCCCTGCAAAGCTCTCTCGAAATACTCCACCGCCTTCTCATAATGCATCAAACTCCCATAAACGTTTCCCAAATTATTCAACGATCCCAACATATCCTTGTGATCTTCCCCTAACACCTTCATCCTTCCCGCCAAACACCTCTCGTGAACTTCCTTCGCCTCCTCACACTCTCCCTTCTGCGTCAGCTGACCACCAAGATCGTTGAGCGTGGCCAAAATTACTACATTCTCCTCTCCCAACGCCCTCTCCATCCTCTTCACCAAATCTCTTAGCTTCTCAACTTTCTTGCCTTTACCCAAGTTAGAGAACATGATCAAGCTATACTTCGTGTTGAGCGCCTTCTCACTATCGCGCCCTAGCTGCTCCTCGTACCCCTCCTTCGCTCGCTTCAAGTATCTCTTACAATCGTCCCAATCCCCAACAAAACCACACGCCCTCCCTAACTCCAAGCAAGCGTCCAAAATCTCCAGTCACCTCGGATCGTTCTTCTTCCTCTGCTGCTTCTTCTTCTTCTTCTTTCCTCGTACTTTCTTCTCCTCCGGCATCGCCAGCTCTAAAACCTCAAAAATCTTCCTCCACGCCACCACCGAAAGCGACATATCGTCAAAGAACTCCTTATTGCAGAGCTTCGCCAGCGCCCTGAGCTTCACCAAATCCTCCGACCTCGTAATCGCTAGCACGTGTGTCTCCAAATTTACCCTCACGTTGTGATGGACTTCCATCCCCCCAACAATCTCCAACACATCAAAAACCTCCTTCCACCTCAGAAACGTCGCCTCGTTCCCATTGAACTGATTCCGAAAGTACTCATTGAAGCCCTCCCCACTTGCGAGCTGCCTTAGGTTCTTATACGACGTCGGCCACAGCCCACGCTCGCCAAGGCTCTCAAAATAAACGCCAACATCAAACCCAACGATCTCCTTCCTGCAGATCGGGCAAGGTTGAGCTCGAGTCATGCGCTCCTGCGTGCATTACAGTACCTGCAAGTTATAGAGTGGCCACAGGGGCGTATTTTAGCGTCGGGGACGTTCACTACGCAGATAACACACATATCCACGTATTCATCCTCCTCTTTGCCTTTGAGGGGAGTGGGGGGTGTGCCGCGAGTTTGGACAGAGATTGGCTAGATTTCATTTTCGGGGGCGTTTGGTGTGTGTTGAGGGGGTTGAGGGGAGACTGGTTGAGTAGGAGAGTACGTATAAAGTGTAATAGGTGGTGGGGTTGCGTGTGGGACGGTGAAATTGACGATTCTGAAAATTGAGGGGGAAAATCTGAGAAAGTTTAGCAGTCAATTTCTCGAAACATACGGATCAAGATGTCCAAGTCTGTAGCCACTGAGTCTAATGAGGGCAACAAGAGCCATAAAACGGGTGTGAAGAGGGGAGAGAGAGACGAGGGGGGTGAGGAAGAGGAGGGGATTCTCGAAGACCCGCTGGCGGAGAGTTTGCCGATTTCGACGACAGTTTCCACTGCCCCTCCGACCTGGATCACCAAGCTAAGGAAACCCGAGCTTCGAGCCGAGTTGGACGATTGGTTCGTCAAGTACGAGAGGAAGGACAACAAGTCCGTTCTAGTTGAGCTTCTTCGTCTACGCCTTCGCTGCGAAATCCTCCTGAGCGGCAACAACTTCCTCAACACTAACGACTTCCGCAGGCTACTCGTCCCGTTCATTTCAGACAATAAATTGATGGTGATGAGGGCAGTTTCGAAGACGTGGCTTGCGGTAGCGACTGGTGTTATTGATGATGGAGTTGAGAGTGGCGCGATTATTGTTCACGGTGGGAGTGATATGAGTTTTGAGGTAGCTGAAGCTCGAGAGGAGCGGCGTAAGCTCACAACGCGGGTGATCTTCCTTCTAAATGTTACAAAGGTCGGAGTTCACGCCTGCTCATGGGCCGCCAATCTCGTCGTTGTTGATATCCCAGAGGGCGTTGAGAGCATCGGTAGAGCTGCCTTCTGGGAATGCCATAGTTTGATTACCGTATCTTTCCCGACGACGTTAACATCAATTGGAATATATGCCTTCCAAAGTTGCAAGAGTCTAGAAAATGTTGGTTTCCTCCACACAAACCTTCAAGAATTAGGTCAATCAGCCTTCTTAGGTTGCTTAGAACTAAAATCGGTGACGGTCCCGGACTCGCTTCAAACGCTTGGTTTCGGTGTCTTCATGCACTGCTTCAAGCTAGTTCCCTTGAACATTGACGCTACAAACAGCAACGACGCGGTAGTCGCCCACCTCCGCTCTCTACAAAACTAAGCCAAACCAAAAAATGATGTTAACAAACTTCAAAATGCAAATTCGGCTTTCCTTTATTTTTAATTCGGATCGGTTGAGAAAATTGAGGCGCGCTGTTTTTGGAGACATAATTTCGTCATGTTCGCAGGATCGTGGGATAAAAAAAGAAAAAAAC
Source organism: Triparma laevis f. inornata (assembly GCA_012489335.1). Lineage (NCBI taxonomy): Eukaryota > Bolidophyceae > Parmales > Triparmaceae > Triparma > Triparma laevis. The sequence goes on from BLQM01000078.1 coordinate 20,188, forward strand.
TTCGAGCATCAAAAGGTAGTTTTCATTTCATTCACTTTAGTTTGCCTCCTCAGTAGGAGCATCAGGCACCGGATCCTTCATGTTAACATACTCCTGATCAAAAAAATGCAAGCGAATATACCCATCCTCCGCTCCACTAGCGTACGATCGTCCATCCGGGTTGATGGCAAGAGCGTTGATGGGTCCGAAGTGTCCTTTGACAACTCCGAATTCTGTCTCGTAGACGAGGTGGAAGAATTTCGTCTCGAACTTTCCAGCCTTGCCGCTGGTGGTGGTCACGCTCATCGCGTCTTGACCTCCACCGAGGAGGATGTGCTCCTTGTTAGGAGAGATGACAGCGTCGTTAACCGGTCTGTCAGTCTTGTAAGTCTTGAGGTGCTCTAGCTTGACTACGTCGTACAGTTTCGCGGTGGTGTCGACGGAGGAGGTGATGAAGAGTGTCTTCTCCCTGTTGAAGGATACCCTGCCGATTTTCTTGGTGTGTGGGGTGATCATGTTGAGGACCTGCGACGAGCGAAGCGAAGCGACGAGCGAAGCGACGAGCGAAGCGAAGCGAGTCGCATGAAGATTGTTGTAAACGTGTTAGAATGGGGTGGGGGTGAAAGCGGAAAACCAAGATGACACTGAAACTAGCAGCGCAGCTAAATTACGACCTCGAATATTGCATTCCCAGCTCGTCGCTTCGCTCCTCGAAGCCTCATACCTTGCCGTTTACGACGTCGTAGAGGCGAATGCTGCCGTCGTCGAAAGTTACGAAGAGGGCTTCGTTAAGGTTGAGAAAGACAACGTTGGTGGCCTTGACGGCGTTCTCCTTGGGGAGCTCGATCTCGAGGCGGGGGGCGGGGGACCAGGTCTATTTGAGGAGGGGAGGGAGGAGGAGAGGGGGGAGTGGAGTTAGTTAAGAATGTAGGTTGGTGCGAGGAGCGTAGTGTACGGCGCTTAACTTACCTCCGGGTTGGAGTCGAGAGGGCAGTCGTAGATGGAGATCATCGCCACGGCGTCCATGAAGGGGTCCGAGATGGTAGCGAAGCACTGCGAGTGAAGGTATGGTTTGTGTAAGAGGGGAGGTGGGCAGGGAGGGTTTGGGGGATTCGTGTTTTCATTTTCATTTTGTTTTCTCACCTGGCTTCCCTCTCCCCAAGCGACTCCACGCACGGGACCCCTGTGCTTGAAGGTCTGCACTTCCTCACCAGACTCGACATTCCACATCTTGCAGGTAGCGTCGGCGGATGCGGTTAGGAGGTGTGTGCTGTGGGCCGAAGTCGTCATAGCCGGGTGGGGGATGTTAGAGGAGGATTTGTCTGCGTTTGTGGAGGTTTTGGAGGGTTTCGACGGTAGCTGAGTGTATTCGTTCTCAGTACTACGCTGCACTTACCTAAACTTATTACAATCAATATCCCAAACCGCTCCCTGGTGTCCGTTATAAGTTCCAATCCTTTCCCCAGTAGTCGCGGACCACACCGTGGGTACGTTGTCCTTCGAGGCAGTGAAGAGAAGATCTCCGTCGTAATTGTAGTTCACATAAGTGATGGAGCGCTCGTGGCCCTTTAGAAGAATAGGTCTCATGGTCTGTATAGCGTAGCGTAGCGTGTGAGAGTCATGAATGATGAGTATTAAACGGGGGGAGGGAGGGGACGCTCTTGGCCGAGGCTAGAATGGGGCAGAAAACTTTGCAAATAGACGCTACAGCAATTTGGGTGGTCGATCAGGGGTTGATGATACCAATAGGCCAGCTGGAAGCGCGGGTAGGCTCTGATTCGTACGTTTGATTCGGGAGGTTATTGAGGTGCATTTCACAATCTCCTGTCAACTGGCCCCACTTTGAGCTCGCATTCTGACTCCTACGAAGCAAGAAATTTATTTCTGGAAAGCCTGCGCATTAAAGAGACTTTATATTCTTCGGCCTCGCCCTCCCCCCGCCCTCCATCCTTCGATTTAAAGCTCCACCAAGACAGATAAACTGTTGGCGGTTCCAGACACGACACAGACACAATGTCCAACCCTACCACCTCCAGCCTCCTCGACCCTGACCTCTCCCTCTCCGTTTCCGAATCTGACATATCTCACGACTCCTCCTACCCCCCCCGCAACCATTCCAATCCACTTATCAGCTGGCTCCGATTCCATCAACAACGACACCAACGCCCACAACACAAGCGTCGCCGACCTCCTCTCCCTCTCCACCAACGAAGACGAGGAGGGGGAGGGGGATGATTTCTTGGCCAATGAGTTGACGGCGTTGGATGCGCTGGAGATGGGGAGTTTAAATGATGACGATGTTATAGGAGGAGATTATTACGGAGAACACGATGAGGGAGGGCAGGGGGGATACGAAGTGGGGGACAGTGTACGCGGGGGGGTCGTTGGGGATATCGTGAATGATATCGTTGATGGAGTTGGTGGGGAAGTGAAAGCTGCGGAACAGAAGGTGGAGTTTAAGGTGGAAGAAGTGAAACCTGAGCGCTCTTCTCAGGTAACAACCCCAGAACCACTCAACTACAAGTTCATGTACACGTACAAGTACGGCGGTAGCCAGCACGAATCTGATCGAAAGGAGAGGCTGAGTCGGGAGCAGCTCAAGCTCAGGGATTTGAGGAAGGGGGAAGGACTGGTGAGGTCGGAGCCGTACGTGATGGGGAAGGAGGTTTGGGGGATTTTTTACGAGGAGGATGGGGAAGTTGGGAAGCAGGAGGTGAGAGAAGAACATCTAGCGAACGAGGCCGAGCGAAGGGAAGCGAAGATGTGTAGGTGGACTGTGTAGGCGTACTGAACGATTACGAATACTAACACAGCGAGTGATTATGAATACTAATACGGCTCACTTCGCTCCCTCCCAGTTCAATAGGGGAGAGAGTTTAGGTGAAGACATAATAAAATGCGAGGAGTTCAAGCAGCCACTGGGGAAGTACAAGGCAATCCTGAGGGCGTGGAGGCAGAAAAGCGTCATGAGGGCATTTTTGAAGTGGGTTAAATTCGGTTACATGGTGTCTGCGGAGAGGGAGAGGGCGGCGAAACTGGCCACGGACGACGTCAAGGTCAGCGAGATCCTCAAACAAGCGTCGCAGAGCGAGGCCCAGCGCGACCTCGAAATCGCCATGGAGGTCATCGTTATGCTCCAGCAAGAGAACCACGTGCTGAGCAGCCAAGTCAAGGGGCTTCTATTGCAGACCCAGGGGATCAAGACAGCGGCCATGAGGGTCATCAACGGGCAGCAACAGGCGAATGCGAATGCGAATGCGAATGCGAATGCGAATGCAAATGCGAATATGAAGGAGAACAAGATGAAGCAGAGTGGGATGGGGGGGGGAGAAAAACACTAGTAGAGAGAAATAGTAGCGGAGCGAAGGGGAGGAAGGGAAAAGCTTTTTGAATCAAATGGATTTTTATTGGGGGTTTTATGGTTTATTTACAATGTAAAAGTTATTTACATGTGTTCATTGTTACGCCGAAGGAGCCCCCGTCGTTGTTGTAGTTGTTGAGGTTGTTAGCGCTGACGAGAGATGATGAGAGATGATAGCCTGGACTCAAATTCTTTTGAGGGACGTATCTGAACGACATTAGGGTTTCAGATTCCTAATATTTTATAGGAGTTGAGCAAGAGTATGAAGCGTCAAGTGTATTAATTTTAGTTGCGTTCGCGATCGTTCACGTCCTTTATCAGCCGCTATCATTTTCGAAAAATCTCGTCGTTTCAAAAACGTATCTTTCATTGTTCATTTCTAAGCCTATTTTTGGTTTTATTTAGAATTTTAAAACCTCTGAGCGATTGGTCTAATGTACAATTTTCAAAGGCGAGGATTTTGGAAATTAAATCGGTGTTTCTGGAGTTATTTTTGTCATTCTTGGCCATATTAGTTCATTTAAGCTCCCTTAAATATTAGATATGCTATTTATAGAGAAAATGAATACTAGAAAAGTGGGAATTTATTTTAAAAACCATGAAGATGAGCTTTTTAGAAGTAAATTACTATTAGAATCGTGTACTTAGAAGACTCAAAGGGACAATCAAGACAAAAAATGAATCTAAAATGAACCAGAAAACCGATTTTCCCTCCATCCATTTGATTAAAATTGATTTTCGGTTTAACTCGCGTTCTCGAATAGATCGTAGCCCACACGAATATCCCAGACGACAACCTATGTCATTTAACCAAATACTGAGTGTATAATGACTTTTAGCTGCGGATAAAAGGTGTTATTCAGTTTACGAACTTGGCAAATCCCGCATTCGCAAGCTCGAGGTTTGTCGACGTCGTCAGGCTTGATTTCAGCAAGCGAGCCGATAGAAATCCTATCGGATGGCGACGATGAAGTCGTGGAGAGCATTCCCTCCACCTCCTCCTCGTCGACGCCGCAGAAGAAGCTCGATTTAAAGGAGTTGGCTCAAGCTCGAGAAGGCTCTACGAGGCAAGTCGCCGCTGCCGTAGAAAGGATCCCCGCTGAAAGCATCCCCGCAAATGGCAAGCGACGCCGAGATGGCGCGCAAGGTCGGCGAGCAGATTAATGCATCCTCGATTATTAATGAATCACCAACGAAAAACGAAAAACCAATGCCTTCGACCTCCTCCAACAGCCGGGAGGCAAGGAGGCAAGGTGAGAGCGCTTGCTTCGCTCGCGCTCGCTTTGTATGAAACAAAACCATTCACTCGTTCTAACATCATCGCTTCGCTCCTTGAACCCGTCACAGCACGCGCACCATCTTGACCGCGGCGGATGGGTCATCTGGCCCAACAATTCCAACGAAACGATGGATATCTTTCTGAAAGACGCAGTTCCTTTGACGATGAATCGTAAGGACGCTCCAGGGGGCTACATATCTGTGTCGAACCCTAACCCTCAAGCCCGCCGACAAATTTCGCCCTTCGATGAGACCGCCTGCGACAACACGCTATCCGCCCTCGCCTCCTCCTCCATCACAAAGGAGTGCCAACAGCGCATCTTCAAGAGTGTAAATGAGCAAAACCTCGTTGTGGGAAAGTGGAGCAGTTGGCAGCTCCACCGTGATGTTGACGAACTCTTCGCTCTGGTCGCCCGAGCGACCGTTGAGTGGAGGTGAGAAACTGCGAGGACGAAGCCCAGCAAGGAGCGAAGTGACAAGCTAGAAGATAGAATTATGCAACTCGTCGCTTCGCTCCTCGTGGTCTCCACCGCTTTCGTCGCTTCTCGTTTCTAACTTGTCATCGCTAATCTTCACGCGACTCGCTTCGCTCGTCGCAGGCTGGGCTGCGCAACGAAGGTACTGGCCACGAAGGGTAAATCGAACACGGAACTGGAAGAATAAAGTCGCGATATGCGTGTTCACCGACGACTTCACCGACAAGGCTGACATCAAACGCGTGATGAACGAATTGGAGAGACTCGGGTTGATCAAGGTGAGCTACCACGAGGAGCGAAGCGACGAGCTGGGAATGCGACAATTACGGTCGTAATTCATCTGAGCTAGTAGCTCCAGCATAAAGTTGATCGCCCTTAACTTTACTCGCACAATTCTAACCCGTCAACTCCAATCTTCACGCGACTCGCTACGCTCGTCGCAGCTTTCGCCGTATCTCCCCGACGTCCACGTGCAAATGGGGGTTATGGCTGGCAATCAGTACAAGATAACTCCCGGGATTTACTTGTAGGTAACTCCCGGGATTTACAAAATGAGCGACGTCAAAAAATGGAAATGAATTTTAGCAATTAATGATGATTTTTTAATGAAAACAAACCTAAACGTAATTTAATTTTGGGATCTTTTGAAGACGACCAACTTGTTGTTCGCGGGCATGTCGATGACGGTGGAGAGGGAAAGTCCCTTGGCCTCGGCTTTGGCGGCGACGTCTTCCAAGTTCCTGATCCTCCACGCAGAGTTCCTGGCGCGAAGGGACTCGTCAAACTGCGACGAGCGTAGCGAGTCGCATGAGTAATGGTGTTAACGAATTAGAATGACGTAGCGGTGATAGTGGCGTCGATATCTAGGATGGAGCTACTAGGGTAGCCAAATAACGAACGGAATCAACGCATTCCCAGCTCGTCGCTTCGCTCCTCGCAGTTTCTCACCTCCACGTTACTCTGGACGATCTCGCCGTCAACGACAAAGGGGCCGTAGATGACCAGGGCCCCCCCTTCGTTGAGCTTGGCGCCGCTGAACTCCATGAGACCGGCCGTGGCCGACCAGGGAGAGATGTGAATCATGTTAACGTTGTAGATGAGGTCAAAAGTCTGCGACGAGCGAAGCGAGGAGCGGCAAGCGAAGCGACGAGTTAGTATTAAATGCTTCTAGTATCGTGACTCCCGTAGTTATCGTATTACCAGCGAGGAGCGAAGCGACGAGTTCATAGACAATGCGTTCTCTACGCTCCGAAATCATGGACAACCAGTTATCTACGTGACTCGTCGCTTCGCTCCGCATGGAAATTCAAGCGATTTGAGAATTTAGACTAAAGATACGTCGCTCCGCCTCATTGTTATTCCTGTAATCCTCCCATTCCCAGCTTGTCGCTTTGCTCCTCGCTGCGTCTCACCTTGTCGGAGAGGGGCTCCGCGCGCCATATGGCCTCCTTCGCACCCTTGGGCCCGAGGGTCAGGGGGAGGGCGGGGGCGACGATCTGCTTCACGGCATCCGTGGACTCAGCGACGCGAGCGTCAATGGAGGCGCGAGACAGCTCATCAGGATCGGTAGGTAACCAAGAGGACAAGTTGAACCCGGCGGTCTTGAGCGAGTCGGTGAGGAACACGGAGTGGACGCCGGCGCCGGCGGCTACCTCGAGGGTGTTGATTGGCGAGGCGTTGGAGTCTAGGAAGAGGTTGTTCTGCTGGAGCTGTTCAAAAATGGGGCCTTTGTTGCGGTCCGAAGCAGGCGCGTCCATGGTCGCCATTTGTGCAAGGGAGGACGGGATGGAATCAGAACGTAATCGGCACCGGAGGAGAGAGTGATGATGTCTAGGGTGATTATTCAAAAGGAAAGCGAATGTTATTGTTGCGTGTCTACTGCGCATGCGTGGATTTGAGGGCGACGCCGAAGTAGGGGATTGGCTATATTACTTTTTGGGGGGACTTGGTGGGTGTTGAGGGGATGTAGGGGGGACTGATGGGGTATTAGTGTATGTAGAAAGGGCAACAGACTTTGGGGTTGCGTGTGAAAAGGGGAAATCGATGAGACTGGAATTGAGGGAAGAAAATCTGAAAAGTTTAGCAGTCAATTTCTCGAAATCTACGTACCACGATGTCCAAGTCTGTAGCCACGGAGTCTAACAAGGACCACGCAAGCCGAGAAAAGGGTGGGAAGATGGGAGCGTGAGACGAGGAGAAGGAGGATGAGGAGGGGTTTATCGAGACCTTGTCAGCGAAGGATCCGACAACTTCGACAACTGTTTCCGTTGCCCCTCCGACCTGGATCACCAAGCTGAAGAAACTCGAGCTTCGAGCCGAGTTGAGCGATAGGTCAGTCAAGTTCGAGAAGAAGGACAACAAGTCCGTTCTCATTGAGCTCCTGCGTCAGAGGCTCCTCTACGAAAACGGGGTTTTAGGTGGCAACAACTTCCTCAACACTGACGACTACCGCAGGCTACTCGTCCCGTTCCTTCCGAACGATACGCTGATGACGACCACGCTGGTCTCAAAGCCGTGGTCGCGCGTGGCGGACGGGTTTATCAGCGACAGCGTTGAGAGCAGCGTGATGATTGTTCACGGTGGGAAGGATATAAGTTGGGAGGTCTCCGTGACTCGAAGGGAGAGGCGTAAGCTCGCAACGCGGGTGATCTTCCTTCTAAATATTACGAAGGTCGAAAACTACGCCTGCGACTACGCTGTCAATCTTGTCGTTGTTGATATCCCCGAGGGCGTTGAGAGCATCGGCCAAGATGCCTTCCGTTTCTGCGCTAGTTTAACTACCGTACCTTTCCCGATGACGTTAACATTAATTGATTTAGGCGCCTTCAAACGTTGCTCCAGTCTAGACAATGCCGATCTCCTCCACACAAACCTTCAAGAATTAGGTGATTTTGCCTTCTTCGAATGCTCAGAACTAAAATCGATGAAGATCCCGGACTCGCTTCAAACACTTGGTTACATGGTCTTCAACAAATGCTCCAAGCTAGTCCCCTCCAATATTAATACTGAAAATACCTTCGCGGTCGTCGCCCACCTCCGCTCTCTACAAAACTAAACCAAACCAAACCCCTCCAACATTGTCGTTAACCGCGGCCTTGACGTGTCGTGTCCGCTGTAGTCGCCCACCTCCGCCTCAAACAAAATCAAACTTAAGAAAAACGCGAGTCAAATTTCATTCCAAAAAATCTATCATGAATTTTATGAAACAAATGTAAAACAATACAATTATTCCCATCCCTAACCCTCCACCTTGCCTCCCCCCCCTCCGTCTCGATCCTGCTTTGCGTAGCTGTTCGCTTTGTGCTTCGGCTCGAATTTGAAGTCATCGTCAACGCGCCCGAGCAGCATCTCGCTGATCTTGACCCAGTCCGCGGAGTTGTCGCTGGCCATGAGCGTCTCCAAGTCGGACCTCCCGACAAAGAGCGGGGGGCGCTCGTTCATCCGCTGCGGGACGCTCCCTTCCACGATGCAGCCCACGGGGATGTACCGGTGCAGGAAGCTGCGGCGAGCCGAGGAGCGTAGCGACAAGTTAGTATAAAGTGTTTAAATGAGCGAAGCGACGAATTGAACCAGTCATTCAGACGAGAACGTTTTCCTCGTTGTATTTGTAACGCTTCGTAATCTCGTCACTCCGCTCCTCGCTAGTATAAAGTGCTTGCTATAGCTCGTCGCTTCGCTCCACGCAGGGTTTCGTCCTCGCGCCTTCTCACCTCTGCCACTCCAATAAAAATCGCCTCGTGGTGTTGATCCCCTGCTTGTCGCTTCCCCACTGCTCAAGGCCGAAGTTGACGAAGTCCCTCATAATATCTAGCCTCTCGCTAGCGCTGATGTCCCAGTGCCTGCGCTCCTTGATCTCGGTGGGCAGCCAGGGTTTGATGAGCGCACCTCTGGCCAGCATTGCCGTGTTGCTGACTCCCGCCCGCTTCCTCTCCTCAAAATCCACGAAGCTCATGACGTCGCCGTTCGGGATCAGCGGGATCCTCCTCGCCATGTCCTCCTTGGCGCCCCTGTCCATCGACGCCCCGACCTGTCCAATGTAGTCGTAGTCTGCGACGAGCGTAGCGAGTCGCATGAAGATTGGCGTTGATGAGTTAGAATTGGGCGGGGGTGAAAACGGCATGTGCGCTTAAATTAAAGCCACTAGCGCAGACGAATTACGACCGTAATTGTAGCATTCTTAAGACAACGCGTTTTCTAGTGTACGAGGAACGAAGCAACAAGTTCATAGGCCATGAGTCCTCGTTCATAGACAACTCGTTCTCTACTTTACTCGTCGCTTCGCTCCTCATAGAGACGCATTACGACCGTAATTGTCAAATTCCCAGCTCGTCGCTTCGTTCCTCGCTGCGTCTCACCCGCCAGCCTGCTGTACCTCTGCGTCCTGGACCTTCCGTGCACCATCACGGCGGCGACATTTGGGAGGCCCCAGCCCTGTGAGCGAGCGCGCGCGCAGCGAGCGTGTTAGTGGTACTTATATATAGATGTAGCAAAGTTAGTCACCAAGCGCGAGCGAAGCGAGCGTGAGGACACGAAGTCCAAGGAACGAAGCGACTAGGACGTGTCGCTATTGCTCCTCGCTATAAATAAACACTCTAACTCTGCGCAGACCTTTTCTTTCTTACCTGAATCTGCCTACATAACTTGACAGCAAACGGCTTCTTCTCGTCCCACCCGGTTCTCATCTTGATGGTGACCGGCCCCGAAAAAACGTTGCCTATTCCAATAACAGCAGCCTTCAGCTTATTCGCCTTCTGCATCATGGCGGAGCCGCCGCCCTTGTCGCAAACCAAATCGAGAGGGCACCCGCAGTTCATGTCGATGAAGTCTGTGACGGGGGTAGGGGGGAGCGAAGCGACGAGTTAGTTTAGAGTGTTCTTAATGCGAGGAGCGAGAGTGACACAATTTTGTCGCTCGAGAAACACATCCTCGTCGCTTCGTTCCTCGCTGGGCTGCATCCTCGCAGCTTCTTACCTACTTCCAAGTCCTCCTTCTCGATGAGCTCCGCGCAACGCGAGAACTGGTCCGGGTGTCCTCCTGCAAGTTGAACGCCGAATACGTCCTCGTCCTCGTGCCGCTTCAACAGCGCGAGTTCGCTAGCCTGCCCTTGCAGCAAATTCGCGCATAGCGCCATCTCCGAGCACGTAATGTCGGCGCCGTACTTCTTCATGATGCGACGGAAGGGGAGGTTTCCTACCGTGGTTAGCGGAGCGATGTAGACCTTGTTCTCGAAGTCGATTAAGGATTTGGTTTTTTTTGGGAAGGGGGTGTTGCTGGAGGCTATGGCCTCGGTCTTCTTCTTCTCGAATTCCAATAAGGTCTGCTCGTACTCCTGCGACGAGCGAAGCGAGGAGCAGCGAGCGTGTAAGTGGTGGAGATGGCGTAAACGAGGAGAGGAGCGAAGCGACGATGTAGTTCTTATTCTCTCTTAGAAATGCTCGAGCGAGCAGAGAGGTAAAGGCAGCGGAAAACGAGGAGCGAAGCGACGATGCGTTCTATTGTGGTGGAAGAGAAACGCACAACTTCATTCCTCATGGAGACTCATTACGACCGTAATCGTCGCTTCGCTCCTCACTGTCGTCGTTCGCTCCTCGAAACACTTTCGTACCTTCTTCGCAACCGCCATCCTCTCCTCATATGCCTTGGTCTGGGCCTCGATGACGTCGTCCGGGTCCCTCTTGCTGACGTTCAGCGGCGCGACAACAGGCGGCTTGGGCAGAATCTGGCCTCCCCAAAGCGTCAACGTCGGCGTGAACTGATCCGGGGGAGTGTTCCTCTCGTAGAAGAACGGGTACTTTCGAGAACGCAGCGCCTTCTGCGTTTTTATGCTGAAGCCGTTCTTCACGCCCATGTCGTAGTCGGCCGGGGGCGCTCCTGTTTTGAACAGGTTCGCGCCAGTGATGGGATTGATGTGCGTGGAGCCCCACCGACAATTCACTCCAAACGGGCAGCTCCCGAACTTCTCAAATATGACGCAGGTTTCTCCGACGTCCTGTGGTCTGTGGTGAGCGAAGCGACGACGTTAGAGTTAGAGTATTTATTTATAGCCGGCGGTTACGTAAATGAAAAAACGACTAGGAAAGTGCTAGGGATAGGCCCCGCGCAGCGGCCCTAGCGGAACGAAACGGTGGGAACGTAACAACGTTGACGGAGGGTTGAGCGTAGCGAAAGTGTGCAGGCAAACGAAAAACAGCGTAAATCGTTGAGCCTCATTTATTCATTCTAAATCGTCGCTCGTCGCTTCGCATCCTTGGCTCACCTAGCAACCACCACCGCCTCAATGTCGTGACTGAACTTGCAGTCATCCCAAGGACACTTGTTATTCCTGATCAGCCCAAGGCAAAGAGACTTGCCCACCTCCGTGCACTTGGCGTCGCGTGGGCGCTTCTTGTTCTGGCCCTTATTCTTCTTCTTATCCCTATCATCCACGCCGGTAGTGTCGGGGGCGACGCGAGGAGTCAGCACATCGGGGACTTCAGTGGCCTCGTGGCCGGGCTTCACCAGGACCTGCATGGTGGGGTTTGTTTGTTTGATCGCTGCGTGAGCAACGAGTTACGCAGAAGCGGCGACGAGTTAGAATTTACATAATCACACATTGTCAGTTCGTCGCTGATCTCATCGTCGTGAGACTCACCGTCCATGGTGCGGGCGGCGACCGTGGGGGCTTTGTAGCAGGCTGCCATCGACGAGCTTTTCTTTTCTTTGGCGAGGAAGTTTGATGAACCAGAGCTTGATGTTAGAGTCCACGAACTGGGACTTTTTGGAACAGCTGGGTGATCGGGGCAGTAAAATTGACGTTGTTTGTTCGGTTGTATGTGACGATTATGAGTGATTGTTTTCTGGACGATTTGAGATGCAGAACGAATTGCTGAAAAATCGATTTGTTTTTTGTCCCCCACACTCTGGATTTAGCACTAAACCTTGCGTTAGACTTCTAATAGCCAAAAATCCATACCAATCCTAGAATCACCAACTTTAGCTAAAACCAATAACGTTATATAAGGTTTTATTCCACCCCAATTTCATCCCGTCCGTGCTCCCTCAATTCATCTTCCCAACCCCACCACACCTCAATGCCGCACCTCCACAACACCCTCATCGTCCTCCTCCTCTCCCTCCTCACAACCCCCTACATCTACGCCATGCCCTCCCTCCCCGCCCACTCCTCCCGAACCACCAGCAAAGATTACCCCTACTCCTTCTCCCTCTCAACCTTCAACCCTGAAGGTCGTCTAATCCAGGTTGAGCTCGCCAACAAGGCCGCAGATAGAGGGACTCCGAGCGTTGCGTTTTTGAGTAATAGTGGGAATAGTACGGTCACTATTATGACGCCCGTTGAGGTACGAACGACAGCACGACACGAACGATAGCACGTATGAACGACAGCATGTATGAACGACAGCACGTAGCGAAGAGTTACGAGTTAGTATAGAATGCTCTTGAATGCTCGTCGCTTCGCTCCTCGCACTCGCACTAATATCGCCCGTATTCACAGCTCGTCGCTGAGCTCCTCGCTCCCCCTCCAAGAGTTGATAGCCTCGTTTAAGTTCACTCCTTCCACTCCCCCCTCCATTTAACGCTCGCTCGTTCGCTCGCCCCCCCTCCTCACAGCTCCCAAGCAATCTAACCATCGCACCAATCTACAACAAGATATTCTCCCTAACCCCAACAATCTCCATGACCTACTCCGGCATCTCCTCCGACTATCGTTTATTAACAAAGTCCGTCGTTCAATCCCTCGAGGACTTTCATAAGAGGTTCGCGTGCTACCCTCCTATCAACGACGTTGTGGTTGAGGTGGCGAAGGTGCTGCAGAGTCATACGACGATGGCTGGTGTTAGGCCTTTGGGGTTGAAAATTATCGTTGTTGGGGAAGGGAGGATGTTTAGGATAGGAGCAGGCGGCGACATCCTAGAAGGTACGAATGAGCGTCAACGAGGAGCGAAGCGACGACGAGGATCAGAACTACATCGTTCACCTCGCTCCGCTCTCGTTTTGCTATCTCCACCGCTAACACGCTCGCTACGCTCGCTACGCTCGCTCTCGCTCACCCACTCCACAGCCAAATCCGACTATCTCGTAATCGGCGACACCTCTGGAGGAAACTTCAGCCCTCTAAACGACGATTCCAACCGGCCAGGCATGCGCGAGTGGGCGACGCAGATGCTGTCGGAAGCTATGGAGAAGAGGAACGGGATATATAATGATGTGGAGATAACGCAGGTTTAACAAAAACCAAAACTTTATAATTATAAACAATTCACATACAATGTATATCAAACAAACGCTTGCTCATCCCCCAAAGCAACCTTTGCACGCTTCACTACAGCCCTCAAATTCTCCAACTCCTCCTCCTCCTCCTCCTTCAAACTCCTCAGCCTATCCCTCACCCTCGTAACCCCCTGCAGCTTCCTCAGATCACTGCAGACCCCGTGCATTTCCACGAACTTCTGCTTCATCTCCGCGACCTTGGCCTTGTTCAGATCTAGGTCGCAGCTGTCTGGGCTTAATTTCGTGAAGATGTTAAGCGCCTGCGACGAGCGCAGCGAGGTAAGGATGAAGATTGTTGTTAACGTGTTAGAATTACGTAGCGATGAAAGAAGCTTGGGCGCTGACACTAAAACTAGCAGCGTGGCTAAATTACGACCACGAATATCGCATTCCCAGCTCGTCGCTTCGCTCCAAGCGGCTTCGCACCTCTTCCACCTTCGATTTCACTTCAGCCAGCTTCGCCTTTGCTGATACGTCCCGATTCAACGTGACAAGAGGTACATTTAGAGTCGTGTGGTCGACGATCCTCCCGAATATGCCCAGAGGCGCACGGGGGGGCAGGGGAGGCGGAGCGATGGACTGCGACGAGCGTAGCGAGTTTATGCGGATTGGGTTTACGTGTTAAAATTACGTAGCGGTGATTGTGGCGTCGTTATCTAGACTAGAGCTAGTAGTATAGGTGGATTACGAACGGAAAATATCGCATTTCCAGCTCGTCGCTGAGCTCCGAGCAGTTCCTCACCTCGCACGCTGCTGCGAAGGTTCTCTCAAAGGAAGACTTTTCGGATCGCAATTTTTCCAGCAAGTGGTCGCCGAAGAGGGCGGCGTGGGGCGGAGGTGGGGGAAATTCACCGACTAGGATCTCAGGAGGCTTGTTGTCGTCGACGACGTCGTTGGTAGGCTCGGAGGAGGCCATTCTTCAGACTCCTTTCCCTCACTTCGGGCGATCGAGATACGAGTGTGATTTACTATTTACACGACCAGTACTGGTTATATCGCCGCAACTACGAAATAAGACGTACTAACTAAGCCCTAAACGACCAAAATTCACGCCACAGGAGTCGAAATGAGATCTGAGAAACCAAACTAAATTCGTGAATTTCTTAGAAATGAAACAAAAATTAACCCAGCCACATAAAATGGTACACATACGCGCTACGGGGGAATTGTCTACGCTTTCGTCTCACTGAACCCACAGAGATCCTCATCTACCCCCAAAGACACCCGATACGCACCCAATACCCCTCAGCACCCCCAACTTTCGCGTTATCAACATTTAGCCGGTAAACTCTAAACTAACCCCCCCCTCACCCCCCGTCCGCAGGAATCAATACAACCTCGCCGCAGCAGCAGGCTGTCTAGCGATCGTGACAGCGTGGCGTCCGCACGCCGCGTTTTCGCCAGCGCTTTTGAGGTGAGCCATAGGTTTTTCTATGATCGGAGCGGACGGGACGACGAGCCTAAAAAATCTCACATCCTCCTCCTCTCCTTAACCTCCCCCCAACCACCTCGCACGCAGAACAACGACGAAGAAGATGACTACCAGCGCCTCTCTTTCGATCCCATCTACGATCGTCGCGAGACGGGAGTGTACAGGTGAGATTGTTCGAGTCTTGTCGATCATCGCATCGATCAATATTTTACTCCACACAAACTCCAGCCCCCCTAACCCCCCTACCCCCTCCCACCCCAACCCACAGCATTATGGAAGAAAACGAGGACGACAAAAGCCTCATCTCCGTCGCCTCCAACCAAGAGAACATCAAACCCACTGCAACCACGTCCCCCAATGTCCTTCGCCAGAGCACCGAAAGCATCAAACGCACCCCCCGCAAGATCTTTACCGCCCTGAGCCAACCTTCCCCCCAGCCGAGCGCCCCACTCTCATCCCGTGAGACCATGTCCTCCATTTCCATGTCCGTCTTGAACGAGGCTATCAACTCACCCTCCAAGTCCAAGTCCTCCAAGTCTCAGTCCCTCAAGGCGAACTTGACGACGACGCTTGAGAGCGTTAGCGCGAGCAAGCAGAGCATTAACTTGGCGTTGAACAACGTTAGGGCGGCCAAGAAACAAGCGCAGGAGAGGAGGCGCATCGCCACCCAGAGGTTGAAGGAGGAGCGCGAGCAGGTGAGAAGCGGAGAGGAAAGAATGACGACAACGAGGAGCGAATTACGAATACAACAATTACGCGCTTCTCGCATTAAGAGCATTCTAAACTAACTCGTCGCTTCGCTCGCCCCATCTTCGCTACGCTCGTCGCTCGCAGGAGAAGGCCGAGAACATCGCCTTCAACCGCGAGAAGGTAAGAAGCTGCCAGAACAGCGAATACGACAATTACGCGCTTCTCGCTCGCATTAAGAACATTCTAAACTAACTCCTCCCTCCACTCGCCGCTCGCAGGAGCGCGTCCGCCTCGAGATCCTCAAGGAGCGCGGAAACGTTGGGATGGACATGGCCAAGTTTAAGGCGAAGCAGAGGGCGGATCAGAAGCAGAAGAAGTTCAAGGCCGCCGTCGACGAGGGAGAGTTCAAGAGGGAGAGGGACAGGGAGGGCAAGAAACTCCTCAAGGAGGACGTCGACCGCCGCAGGCGCTTCAGCGTCATGAAGCGCCGTGACGTCCGCCAAAACAACGTCGAGGGAGAGGAGCGCCTCCGCCAGATCAGGGCCGCGGAGGACCAGGCTCTCATTGAGGAGCGCAGGGAGGGCGTCATGGCCACCGCCGCGTACAAGAAGAAGCTCGCCGAGGACAGGAGGAAGAGGTGAGAAGTCGCAGTGAGGAGTGAACGACGAAAACGAAGAGCGAAGCGACGAGGATGCGTCGCTCTCGCTCCTCGCATTAAGAATATTCTAAACTAACTCGTCGCTTCGCTCCTCCGCGCAGCATGGCCGGAAGGAACCAGGCCTGGTCTGAGCAGAAGAACCTCCTCGAGGAACAGCGCCACGAGCAACTCGAAGAGGACCACGAGTCCTACGAGCTCTCCGCCGCCGGCATGCGCGACGCGGACGCTTACAAGCGCAAGCTCGCCGAGGACAGGCGCAAGTCTTTCCAGGGAAGGAACGACGCAACTTCGAGGGCCGCCAAGTGGGCCGAAGAGGCCAGGCAGCATCAGCTTCAGGAGGAGCACGAGTCGTACGAACTTGCGTGGGCCGGGCAAGACGACGCGGCCGCCTACAAGAAGTTCCTCGCCAAGCAAGAAGCGGCGGACTTCGCGAAGAGGAACGAGGACGGTTTCGATGCGAAGGCCCGCCTCGAGCAGCAGCGTCACGAGCAACTCGCAGCGGATCACGAGTCGTAC
>BLQM01000078.1:74149-96075 GCA_012489335.1 Triparma laevis f. inornata
GGATGAGTCTGAAGTCGGGGAGGTTCACGTTCAGCATGGAGACGGCGGCGAAGCGCTGCCATGAGACCATCTTAATGTCGGGTCCGACGGGCATCCCACCCTGAGGGTGCGCGCGCACGAGAACCATGTTGTCGTACGCGTTATCGTCGAGGAGCGCCTCCAGCATTCCGTTCGCGCCACGAGAGGGGCTGTAACCTTCGTCGAAGCGGCAGTTCGCGTTGGTGATGATCATGTAGTATTCATTACAGTCAATGACTGTTTGCGTGCGGCGGCGCCCGGTTTTCTTAATGGACTGAGCGTATTCGGAGAGTCCAGGGTGATTCGTGTTCATCTCCTGCAACGAGCAAAGCGAGTCGCAGGAAGATTGGTGATAACGTGTTAGAAACGAGAAGCGGTTAAGGCGCCATCGACGTTGGGACTGGCGCTACTAGCGCAAATCATCTATAATGTCAAAACGCGCATTATGAGCTCGTCTTTTCGCTCCTCGCTGGTTCTCACCATGTCGAGGGCAGGGCAAGGGTGGGGGTCCTCGCTGCTGCTGCTGCTGCTCTTGCTTGACTTGCTGCTCTTGCTGCTCTTGCTGCTCTTGCTGCTCTTGCTGCTCTTGCTGCTCTTGCTGCTCTTGCTGCCGGAGCTGGAGCTGCTAGACGATGAAGAGGACGAAGAAGTTTTCTTCCCCTTCGCGTCGACGAGGACTGCGATTAGAGCAATGATAAGAAGGATTGAGAGTAACTTCATCTGAGGCGCGAGGAGTCAGAGGGCGAGTGATGGGTGATTAACTCCGATGAAACTGGCAAGGCAACTGTTTAGTCTTGCAAGGTTCAACGTTTGCGATTATACTTCATACGATCGGGATACATGTCACACACGCTCAGTGCGTTGTCGCAATCCAAGATCTCTCTCTGCACCTGATTCAATATTATGCGACATCAAGTGGAATCACCCTTTATTTGACTGTGAAAATAGGAAATGGGGTCGATCATTCTCGGTTGGGGCGTGCGCTAGATTTCATTTTGGGGGGCGTTTCGTGTGTGTGTTGAGGGGTTGAGGGGGATGGTAAGGTATGAGTGCACGTAGAAAGAGTAACAGACCTTTGTGTTGCGTGTAGGACGGTAAATTTGACGAAACTGAAATTGAGGGAAGAAAATCTGAGACAGTTTAGCAGTCAATTTCTCGAAACTTACGTTCCACGATGTCCAAGTCTGTAGCCTCCGAGTCTAATGAAGGCCACGAGAGCCGAGAAATGAATGGGAAGAGGGAAGCGGGAGACGAGGGGAACGGGGATGAGGAGGGTATTCTCGAGAATATAGGTGAGGATAGGGAAATAAGTTGGACGGTTGCCAAGGCTCGAGAGGAGAGAAGTAAGCTGGCAACGCGGGTGACATTCCTTCTAAATGTTAAGAAGGTCGGAGATTGCGCCTGCTGCTACGCTGTCAATCTCGTCGTTGTTGACATCCCTGAGGGAGTTGAGAGCATCCATGTAGCTGCCTTCGAATACTGCCGTAGTTTGAATATACCGTAACTTTCCCGACGACGTTAAAATCGATTGGCAAATACGCCTTCGCCAATTGCTCCAGTCTAGAAAATTGTCAATCTCCTCCTCACAAGCCTTTAAGAATTAGGTGAAGCTGCCTTCGACGATTGTACAGAACTAAAATCGATGACGATCCCAGACTCGCTTCAAACGCTTGTAGACGACGTCTTCTGGGGGTGCTCCAAACTAGTCCCCTCTAACGTCAACACTAATAACAACAACGCGTTAATCGCCCATCTCCGCTCCCAACAATACCCCTCCTACATTACCCCTCCTAAAAACCAAAAAAAATCATTTCCTATTTTTATCAAAATATTCCTTCTTCCCACACTCCCCCCCCCCGTCCCTCCCCCAATACCCCCAATTAAACACCACTAATCTCCGCCTCCCCCCTCCCCGGATAATAAACCACGAACTCCCCCCTCCCAAACCCTCCCGTAACTACGCAATCAACTCCTTCCTCCTCTCCCTCATTCCCGTACTTGAAGCTGTCCCCCTCCTCGCCCGCCCCTAGCACCACCGCCGTAGGCGGAATGTCCAATCTCAGGCTATGCGACAAATTGAACATATGCGGCATCTTGCTCGGCGGTAGCGGGCACAAATGCCCCTGATCGAGAATGCACTTGAAGACGTGTTTGAATCCGTCTCCTCCTTCTACGTCTAGGATTTTCTCTCGGCGGAAGGTCGTGAGGATGTTGGGTTTGTTGAAGATTATTATGGAGCGGTGGAAGAGTTTTACGGTGCAGGGGTTTGAGGCGAGGTGGACGTTCTTGACGGTGGAGTGTTCGGTGAGGCCTGCGAATGAGGAGCGAAGCGACGAGTTAGAGAGTTAGAGTTGGTTGTTGAGAGGGGCACTGCAGCTCTCAGCATCCAACGCACCTTTCACGAAAACCTTACTAATACCTCTCCAAGGCAAAACCCCAACATTAACAGGATCATTCTCCCCAGGCACAATAATAAACTTCGCGTGCTCCGCTAAATACGGGTACTGCGCAATAGTATTTGCGAGCAAATCCATGTAATGTTTGTACAATCTAATACCGGAAGGGGTATGAGTTATAGACGTGGAAGTGAATGAACCCATGAGTACGAAGACTGGGGATTGGTAGCGTACGAAGTTTTCTTCTACTCCTCCTTCGTTTTCGAATTCAGCGAAGGCTTTGGTATCCTCGTCAACACCCCATTTAACGATTCCCTCGAACCCTGCGGCGAGCGAAGCGAGCCGAGAAGCGAATCGACGAGTTAGTTTAGAATGGTTCTTAGTACGAGGAGCGAGCGATACATTCTCGTGGCTTCGCTCCTCGTTGTCGTCGTTCGCTCCTCGCAGTTTCTCACCTCCAAAAACCTTCCTCAATTTCTCAACAGTCCCCTCCAAATCCATTTCAACCCCTTGAAGAGTGATAACGCATCCCTCATCGTGGCTCCTCTTGATGGTGCTCGCGTTCTGGAGGTAACCGAAGTACTCGTCGTCGTAGGAGTTTACTACGTCTTTTCCGAGGTTCTTGATGACGCCCTCGCGGGATGTGAATGGAGGGTGATGTATTTCGATAGCTGTTAAACCTGTAAATCATGTGTTAGTTTCAACAGATTTTTTTAAAATCTGCGGACGGATTTGCGTGTGCGGTTTCTCACCTCCGTTCTCGAGGACTCCCTCTACGACTACGAAACAACCCTCAAAAATATACCCCTGACTACTCCTCAAATTACTCAAATCAATCTGCGACGAGCGTAGCAAGGAGCATTAGCGAGGCGAGGGCGAAGCCCGAGCGAGGAGCGAAGCGATGAGTTAGTATAAAATGCTTCTAGTATCGTAACCAGCGGCGAGCGAAGCGAGCCGATTAACGCACTCCCAGCGAGGAGCGAAGCGACGAACTGAACGAAATCAAGTACAAACACGAGGAGCGCTCAGAGCGAAGCAACGAGTTGAACGAAATCGAGTACAAATCCTAGTCGCTCCGCTCCTCGCTGCTCCTCGCTAGTATAAAGTGCTTCTAGTATCATAACTCGCGGAATTAACGCATTTTCAGCTCGTCGCTTCGTTCCTCGTAGTTCCTCACCTTCACAAACCCCGTATCATCCTCTAAATTCGGCAGCGTCAACATTCCAAACATAAAAACCGTCTGCTTCCCATCATTCCTTCCAACGGCTGAGCATGCTTTAACGATTTTTATACCGGGGGAGACGGCGGAGGGACGGAAGTAGTCGTTGAATTCTGCGATGAGCGAAGCGAGTCGCATGAAAATTGACGTTAACGAGTTAGAAGTGGGTGGGGGCGAATGCGGCGTGTGCTTTTGGATTAACGATACTAGCGCAGATGAATTACGACCGTAGATATTATCGTATTCCCAGCGAGGAGCTGAGCGACGAGACTGCGTCTCACCTATGCGGCCAAGGAGGTTGTGGTAGCGTTCAAGGAAGGAGCAGGGCTTTTGGGAAATGTCTGAGGGGGGGGTGAGGAGGGGTTGTTAGTGAGCGAGCGAACGTGTAACATCCAGCGAATTCATTATAAATAATAATTTCCCTTAACTCCAATCCTCTCTCCTCTCTTACCTTCCGGCGTCAAATTAAGTTTATTAACAGTAACAACCTCATAACTCTTCCTCTCGGGATAATACAGAATCTTCTTCTGCGGTAGATCAAAGGGAGTTATTAAACTAGTGGAAGATGAGGTTACGTCGGTGAGGGAGGAGGTTAGGGAGGCGATTATGGGGGTTAAGAGGGGGAGGGTTATGGTGGAGGAGGTTAGGGTGGGACGGAGGAGGGAGAGGATTTGGGGGAGGTGGGAGAGGGGGTCGGATTCTCTGTTGGGGGTTGGAGTAGGAGTTAGCGACGACTTGAAAATAAAAGGGGGAGATGAGAGAGACCCGCGAACGATGAAGTGATCAGCGACGTCCTCTTTTCCACCGTGATGGCCGAACTGCTAGGCGACTCCGAGTAAGCTGAAGTGATCAGCGACGTTCCTCTCGCCCACCGCGAACGCCGAACTGTTCAGCGACGTCCGAGCCGCCCAAGGCATCGGAGACTCACCGAGCTAAAACATTCTCGAGAGCGGATGCGGCATTGCCGGAAAGGGTGAGACCTCGGCGCTTGAAGTATTTGCTCAGGTCGGCGATGTTGAGAGCTGGGTCGCTCATTTGGACGTCCATCGTAGACTGTAAAGTGCTGGGGGGGGGAGGAGTGGGGGGGGGGAGCGGTAGGGGAGAGTGGGGGGAGGTTAGAGGGAGGAGCGAAGTGATCGTCGATCGAGTTGGAGAGAGTGTCATTCAGAAGAAATGGCGAGAATGGAACACAATTGGGGGCGCATTGTGCAACGGTATTGCTGAAAACTAACAGTGCGGTGTCGAGAACGTCTGAATAGAGGACCTGTGCTGCATCGAAAGAGGAAAGTTGGAGGGAGGGAAAGCGAATGCTGTAAGCCCAAATATTGAGTCAAATACGTAGCGCACGGTACAGCAATGGAAGGAGCGGTATAATACCTCAAGAAAAGGATCTTGAGACCGCTCAGGAAGACAGAGGACGTACTTTCAAGGATTAAATCACGGATGATTCACAATTTTCACTTCCAAGGAACCTGAGGATTTTGCCGAGTGAAAAACGTTCAGCGTCAATATAATCCCATCAAAACCTCTCCAGACCGACTCCTGCCCCAAAAATAAGCAACCTCTCGTAATCTCGACACACAAAGTGTCGGTTTGAAAGAAAGCAGGATCAAAACGTCAATCTAATCGAACGCGACTATCCCGCCGAGATTTGCGGTGGACCTGAGAGACTCCACGAGCCGCCTGCAGTGATAAGATCAAGACCCATTAACGACTTACATATTCCCGACAAATAGGTGCGTTCTTACCCCTCCTTCCTGCCCTTCTTCCCCACCCCACCCTTGCACCTCGTTCAACGCATCTACAAACTCTAACCTCCCCGTCCCCCCTACAGCCCCCACCTCCTGCAATGTCCCCTCCCGCCCCCGCCCCCTCCGCCCCCCCTCCCCCCCCTCTCGACGTCTACAAAGAGCTCTCCCTAATCCGCTCCTCCTCCGACTACGTCCTAACCCAAACCCTCACCGGCCCCCTAAAACGCCACGACCTCTCCTCTGCCTCCACCGCCTCCATCCCCCCCAAAAAAATCCTCGACATCCCCGTCCCCGTGATTACCAAGGTTCAAACGTACTTCTCTGACCTTAAATCTGACTATGTAATCCCACCCTCCCTCATTCGCCTCCCAATAACAACCCGACTAGCAGGTGAGAAGCAGTCGAGGAACGAACACGACGAGCTGGGAGTGTAATTTACGTCTCCACTCGGACGTCCATTCGGAGCGAACGTCTCCTCGCATTAAGAAAGAATAATTTCAAATCATTAACGTCGTCGTCTTGTTCGCTCCTCCGCTTCCTCGCTACTCTCGTTCGACAGAACACACCACTCTCGCATACTCCCTCGACCCCGAAGACGCTAACTGGCTACGTTCAAACGCGGTTTACGGAATTGAAGGGACGGAAACGAATAGGATTCAAGCGCTTAAGAGCAAGATGAACGCGAATTATTTGAGTTTGGATGATGATATGGATGAGGGGAGTAAGAGCGGAGGTTTGGGGAGGTGGAAAGGTGAGACAAAATGGGCCGGAAATTTCGGCGTGAATATACGGCGTGAATTCTAACACGGCGAGACTTCGCTCGCCGCTCATTCGCTCGCTCAATGCTCACCCCTTAGAGAACGACATGCCCTTTTGGCGAGGCCGAGACGGAGAGATAAACTACGTCTTCTGCTTAACCAGCAACGTCCTCGAACGTGGGCTGGATTTGTGCGAGAAAATGACAGGCATGGGACCGGAAGTCGATTTAGGATCATTCGTTAACGCGTTTAAGGAATTTTATGGGAGTTATGAACCTGATGCGAGGAGGTGAGAAGAGCGGAGCGAGCCGAGGAGCGAACGCGACGAGGATGTTGAGCGAGACGCGACTGCGATGAGCATTAAGAACATTGTAAACTAGCCAGGGCGGAGCCCAGCGAGGAGCGAAGCGACGAGCTCGTTATGAGGCGCCGTACACTACGTTCCTCGCATTAAGAACATTATAAACTAACTCCCCCCTACCCCCTCGGCTCGCTTCGCTCGCAGGTTCTCGCAGTGCTGTAGCGCGGTGCATCAGTATTGGATTCAGAAGAGGTTGAAACAGAAGCTGCCGCTTTTGAGGAGGAACTGGCCGAGTACGAGCGCGACGGATACAAACCCGCACGCGGTGTTCCGGCCGAGGGAGAAGGAGAAGTATAAGTTGAGGAGGATGAGGAAGAATGATTTGGAGGTGAGAAGCCGCGAGGAGCGAAGCGACGAGCTGGGAATGCGATATTTGTGGTCGTAATTTAGCGAAGCGAGGATGTGTAGGCAGAAGCTTCGTCGCTCCGCTCCTCGCCGGAAATACGATATTTGTGGTCGTAATTTAGCTACGCTGGTAGCTTTAGTCTTAACACGCAAGCTTCTTTCTTCGCTACGCAATCCTGACGAGTTACTGCGAGGAGCGAAGCGACGAGTAAAGTAGTAACGCGTTGTCTATGAACTCGGAGCGAAGTGACGAGTAAAGTAGAGAACGCGTTGTCTTGAACTCGTTGCTTCGCTCCTTACTGGGTATACGGGTATACGAAAACTTGCTAGCCTCTTTCTTCTCTAGGCAATTCTAACTCGGCTAATTACGCAACACCAATCTTCGTGCGACTCGCTTCGCTCGTCGCAGGCGTACAAGAAGCTGATCCTCTTGAGGATGGACTTTGAACGGCTGAAACACCTAGCTCAGGAGACCCTGACTCGCGAGAAGCTAAGCCTGCACCTCGTTCGAACGCAGAGGGACATTTACAGGCAGAGAGTATACGATCTGACGAACACGAGCGGAGAAGGTATGAAGGTCGGTTTCGACATCGAGGAGGTCGAGAAGGACATGCTCATCACAGCCTTCAAGCCGAGTTTAGGTGGAGGCGACCCCACGTTCGTTAGCCACAGCGCGAACTCGATGAACAGCTCGACGCTGCCGAAGCGACGCAAGCTGGACAGGGACGAGAGCATTCAGATCGAGGAGACGAGGCAGCCGGTGCCGCTGTTCACGGAGTACCTGCCATCGCGCAGGCCCTTCAACGAGGAAGAGTCAGCGGGAAAATGGTTTGAGGTCGAAAGGTGAGAAGCGACTAGCTGGGAATGCATTATCTACGCTCGCCGATCCTCGCTACTCGTTTCTAACACGGCTCGCTTCGCTCGCCGCAGCTACGTTGACCCCAAAAGCCTAAAAAATATGTTCACCTTCAAGCACCGAGGCCGAATCGGCCGAGGCGGCCGAGTCCTCATCGACAGAGTCGTCGTCCCCAACGTCACCCCGAACAAAGACGAAGACATCAGAGTCGTCGCCAAACCCAAGACAATGGGCGGAAAATCAGACGTCTACCTCACCAACCTCATCGAAGAAGGCTGGAAGAACAACATGGTCAGGGAGAACGTCAGGGAGATCGGCAACGCGTGGGAGGACGAGGAGGAGGAGGAATTCGTAGGAGTCAAAGAATGGGAGGGGGAGGACCTCGAGTATTGGGGGAAGGAGAGAATGGCGTGGGGACCTATATAATTTGCTAGCGCGCGTTGTAAAAGCGTATTGTTTTAATAAGAAATTTAGTTGGGTGTTTTTTGGTTTTTTAATTTTATTGGAGAAACCCAATCGCGAATCGTACAGTTTTTCCAGAATCTCCAGAATCTCCGGCTGTGACTTCATTCATTCCGTGCAAGTAATCTAAATCAGTAGTGCCTCTGTTCCCTCTGAAAATGACCAGATCTCCAGCATATAAAAGGTAATCCTTAAAACTTGTCGTCGGTCTATCCACCCTCACCAACAACACCTTTCGCGAGGTAGAAATCTCCGCCATTGTAGTCCTTGCCCCTCTGCGATAGCATAAGTAGCGCTTTGGAAATCGCCGCTGTTGTCGTGGTGTGCAGGCAACCTCAAACAACATAACAATTAATTCACAACATTGACGTCGTTTGGCACCACTGCGATTCATGCGACTACAAAGCAAGTATAAACACAGCATCAAACTACACAAAAGAAGTATTCACAATATTAACATCATTTGGTATCACTGCGATTCATGCGACTGCAAAGCCAAGCAAGCAGGCAACCTCAAACGACACAAACAACGAAAACACTAAAACCACCAACCACACTTTTACAATCCAAAATTCTACATTTCACTAATAATTGGGGTTATAGCCACTTCATCAGCTTTAGTGTGTAATCATCCTTCTTGTAAAAGTATATAAAATCCCTGTATTTTCGAAACAAAAAACACCAAACGTTCACCTTTTCTAATTACAAATTGTCAAACGTCTCTACAACAGTTAAATTAATTATTCCATCTTCTCTGAGTCGCACTTTTTGTAATCCTCCTTCGTCGAAAACCTAATTTTATCAGTATCCAACTTCACATTAACCTTCTCCTTAACCCTATCAATCATCTCCTGAATTTCCTCCTCCTCATACTCTTTACTCTTACTCAGCACATTAAATGAGAAACGTTCTTTACCTAGGATCTTCCCTAAACACGCATATGTGTAAAGGACACTTTCCTCTCCTTTTGAGTCACGGTCAACTGCGAAGAAAAAATTTGGTTTTAAAGGCATTAACTGCTTCCCAGCTACGACTGCGTTCTCCATTAAGTTTCCAGGTGAACCTAATGGATCATTTATCTCTCCTGCAATATGAATTGCTATATCCATCGTATCAAAGCAGTTATCGTAGTTTGTGTAAGAGTAGGATTTTGAGTCAGGGGAGATTGTGATGTTGTTTATTGAACAGGTGCAGTTGGAGGGGAGGGTGGGTTCATTCGTTGCGATCATGTACCACTGAGGAGGTTGGGTTAGTGAGAGTTGGAGGGAGGAGATTTTACGTGGTTGCTGTATTATCATATCAGTCGAATCGTATGCGTTTTTTAAGTAGTCGTGTGAGTTCCTCTATCCATGGCTGTTCTATCCATGGCTGTTCTAGATCTAGCGATCGTACGTACCGAAGACTGCAACTTTTGGACGTCAAAATTCAACATGCTAACGTCAACTATATCCTCATAAGCCGGACACGTCAACTCAGAACGTGTGAAAGTTAGGAGAGCGAAAAAAGAGAGGGTTCGAAGCATGGTTAGGGTATAATAGGAGGAAAAGTGACAACACACCGTTTCACAGGCTAAAGATTGTATTATTGGTGTTGCTTGTGTAAACAGAATATGGGCGCGAAAACGAAGAAGGGAAAGGGAGGGGCGGGAAATTCTAAAACGTCCCTTGGCGGGAAGGGGGTTATTGGGGTTGTGATCGTTGTTTTGGCTGTTATTGTATCTATTGTTTGGGATCAAAGTGGGCGGCGAGCATGAGCAGTCGGTGAGAGACTGCATGGTCGGGTTAATACGTCCTCGTTTGAATAGCGGAATGTACACAATTTTTCAGGAAGTAAACGAGACGCGCTGCATACTCTATTTCTAACACCTAACGTCATTCATGACAGAAGATCCCCTCAAGTAGCAGCGCGCCTCCAAGACGTCGTCTACCCCCACGATCCCCCCTCACATGCGTTCAACCCACACCACAATCCCTGGCTCGTCTGCAATATGGCAACGCACTCCCCCTTTATCCCCTTCCGCATTAACGAAATCCTACCACAACATCTTCAACCCTTCAACAATTACATCACTTAAATCTGACGCAGTAAAATATCACTCCCACGTTTCAGCGAAATCGAAACGTTCTTTCTTCTACGATTTATCTAAACCTCCTCAAAACTTAATAGAACAAACAGTTTAAAAACTCTCCCAAATAGCTAAAAAAGAACTTCCATCAATCTCCCCTTCCTTTTCCTCTCCCTCCTCCCAAATCCTCTACGCTGAATTCTGGTTCCGTCGTCAAAACTGCGCTTCCTCCTCCCCCCACTCCTCCATAAAAATCCATTACGATAAAGACGAAGAACTCGCTCTATTCAACGAAACGATTAATTACCCTGTGTTGAGCAGTGTAACATATTTAAATGACTTCGGGGGTCCAACGTTTATATTGAACCAAAGCGTGAGTACACCTATTAATAAAGTTACGTCTGGTTTTATATCGTATCCTTTTGAGAATAAACATACGGTATTTCGGGGAGATTTAGCGCATGGGGTTTTGGGAAGTTTGAGTAGGGATGTTGATTTTAGTGTTGGGGAAGAGGAATTTAGGTTGACTTTGATTGTTAATTGGTGGGATAAAAAGATGTTAAATAGTGAAGGTTTAGAAGAATTTGGGGAGGAATTAACAGGTTTGAAGGGTGTAGAGTTTAATGATGATATGAAGTTATCTAATGATGATTTGACAATAGATGTTAGTAAATTAAATCCACGTAATTCTATCAAGGAGAGCACTCTTGAAGTTAAACTTGATTTCACAGAGTTGAATAATAATTGGGAAACGTGGACGAAGGTTTTTGAGAAGTTTAATCTATTAGATGTTGAACCGAAAGATGGGAAAGTCACATATGAGGAGTTTGAGATTACGGGGGCGGGGGCGCATTTTGGGATGGCGGATTGGAATGGGGATGGGGTTTTAGAGTGGGAGGAGTATTGGGGGACAATGACAGGGGGGAGGAAATAGATTTGTTTTGTTTTGTTTTGTTTTGTTTTGAATATACAATATTTATACGATTAAATTAAACCACCTAATACAGCACATAAAACAAGTTGAGTAATGAAACGACCAGCGTGACCTCCGTTATCCATTTTAATACCTTTAGGTAATTCAGCTCCGTGAGTGAACATATAGAGATTGGCGGGGTAGACAGCGATGGAGAGACCGAGGAGGAGGGCGGAGAAGGTTGAGGTTAATTGAGGGTTGTGGTTGGAAATTGAGAGAAAGAAACCAAGACCGCCAAGGATTTCGAAGACGCCGGTCCAGTTTACATGGAATTCGGGGGAGCCGGGGAGTTGCCAAAGGCCGCCCCAAGCTCCGCGAGGTGGGTAGATGTCTTTAAATTCTTCTACGAAAAAATGGGAGACGCCGGCGAGGATAAATATTAATCCGAGACCTTCTGGGTGCCATACAATCGAGAAGAACGAGGTTGGAAGGTACGTGAAGAGGGAGTGGAGAGGTGCGGAGAGGAGATAGGTTGAGGTTGCGAGGGTACCGAAGCAGGCAAAGAAGATTGATTGTTGCTGCCAGGCGGGAAGAACATTTACGCCACTTGGAGAGGGTACGACTTCGTTTAAACTGATTGGAGAAGGTTCGGCGGTTTCAGGGTCGGAGGATGGAGGCTGGCTGAAACGTGCTGTGCCAAAGTTGCCGCGTTGGCGCAAAGGTCGAGCGATACCAGAATTGGTAGGAAACGATTTAATGTTACGAGAGAGTGTTGGAACAGTTACGATCAGGGACACAGTACCGATAGAAATCCCCAGGATCAATATGCTGATAATCTGCAAACGCATGAGAGTGTTTGAGAGTTAAAAGAAAGTCTGGACGCCTCCCTCAATTTTCAGCTTTGGTCGAATGAACCGTCCCACACTTCACATTAACGGCTGCTACTCTTTCAACCTGTTCTCGTAGCTGAACTCTCTTTCCAGCTCACTCCGATTTTCACCTCGTCCACGACCAAAAGCAATCAAGCGCATCGACGGCCTCATTTTTGAGAGGGATTTCTGAACTCCAACCTCCAATCCAACTCCTTCCTCGACTTCTGCAACAACCCAATCCTTCTCCACCGCACACCCCACAATGTCCTCCTTCTCTGAATCCATCAACCTCCATTCGCTCCTCTCGTCAAAATACCCCACGCTCGATTCCTCCGCTCTCGACGATGAAGCTATAACTTCCTACCTCTCCTCTTTGTGTTCAGGGGAGACCGCCGTTAATGAAGAGGATTTCGAGGGCGTCGTTGAGGGCATAGTAGAAGGATTGGATGAATTTGACGGGAGAGGGGAAGTCATCGAATTAATACGAAAAACACTAACCACAGTCGAAGTCATCGACGACTCTAACGATTCGACCTCCACTCCCTCCACTGCCTCCACTCCCTACACAAACGATGACTCCTCCGTCGCTCAACAACTCCACGAAATCCTCTCCACCCCCCTTCC
This sequence comes from Triparma laevis f. inornata, assembly GCA_012489335.1. NCBI lineage: Eukaryota > Bolidophyceae > Parmales > Triparmaceae > Triparma > Triparma laevis. Next base: position 86,790 of record BLQM01000078.1, read on the forward strand.
CTTCGCCACCTACTTAACCCAAAAAATAACCAAACCCACCTCCACCGAATTAATAACACACGTCCTCGATTCCCCCTCCTTAGTGGAGAAATTACGAGTAAAGTACGACTATGAGGTAAAAGAAAGAGAAGAAAAGGAGAATTCAGAACGAGAACTCGAAATTAATAGGAATAGGAAGTCTTCGGATATCGATGATGCAACAAAGAAACAAATCCTGTCCCGTTTCGACGAAGAATCGTATTCTTTAGCTCCGAGAGATACGAAAGGTTCCAAGAAAAAAGCATTAAAAGATTCTCGTCGTGCTTCAAAAAAATCATCGAAATCCGACTCAAACCTAAAATACCGTGATGGTCAAATCGTGAAAGTCGCAAAGGGTCAGAAGTTTATAGTCGAAGATCTAAAAGAAGAGTGGGATGGTGGTAGTCGAGGGAAGGTCGTTAGTAAAGGGAAGAGAGGTGTTGGATTTTCCGTGTAATAATAAATTTATTTTTGCTACAAAAAAACTCTCGTTTTATCCTACTTATACGCGTAACAATACATGAAATCCCTAAAAAACAAAATAACATAAAACACCTAAACCTTTGCCATTTTATCCTCCGGATAATCAAAGTTCCCCGTAATCTGCAAAAACCCGTCTGCCTCTTTCCCGCTCATTCCCCTCTTCTTCGTCAAATAAGATTTGCAGGAGAAAATATTATCCGTCCAACGGTTCGCCGCTTCTTTGCATGTTTTGAGTTCGTTTTTAAGGGATTGAATAACTTCTGGGTCGTTTTCTTTCAGGACTTCGAGGGAGGCGGTTTTCACGACTTTGTCGGATTTCAATTCTTCGATTTTCTTCATTTTCTTAGCTCTTTCTCCTTCAACGTCGTCCCTGCCTAGCTTGGCGCTGCTCAAGGTAGCTTCCGCCTGAGTCCTCTTCCTCTTGTTGCTCTCGAGGTCTGCGAGCATGTTGTTTAGCTGCGATTGACGACGGGCGAGCGAACGCGACGCCATGTTAGAAAAACGATTTAGCAAGAAAACAGCGAAGAAAACGAACGCCGAGTAGCCGAATAACGAACAAAATCAAACGCAATCCCAGGCCTTTCGCTTTCACTCTCGTCCTCTTCTGTTTTTCTCACCTTGGTTAGTTGATCCCGATCTTTCTTTCCTGGGAAACTCCAGTAGTACTTCGCACCGCCTACTTTCTTCATCTGAACGAGGTTCTCGTCGACGAGAGCTTCGTTGGTGTCGACGATAGCGCCCTGGGAGGGGGGAGGAACGGTGGTTAGAGAAAATGTTTGTGGAGGGAGATGATCGAGTAATAATTCATTTTTATTACCTGGGAGACACCGCTCTTCGTCGCTAAACTGATGATCTCCTTCTCGGTGTAAACGGCCTTGGTGGTTTGGTAGATTAGGAGGATGCACTGCTTCTTCTCTTCGGCGGACATGCGCTTGCTGGCTGGAGGCATTTTGGCGGCGAGGGTCGGTGGGAGGACTTGTTTTGAATTTGTGTGTTTGGGTTTGTCACGGCTGGAGGACGTGGGAAACGATTAGATTTTGGGTTAAGTAGGCTTGAAGAATATACTGGAGCTATTGTTTGTAGAATTTAGTAGCGTAGGGAATGAGAATTGTCAAAATTATTTTGAGATTTTTTGCAGTGATTTTCCCACTTTTAGATAAAAAATCACTTTACCCGCTAACCTACCGCACCATTCAATATCATACGGTCAAACTTGAACTTCATAGATCACCCCAGTTTTAATACAAGCTTCCAGTTGCCCAACAGGAAAGTACAAACCACGTCTGAAGCCGATTTGTATTTCGTGAAGGGGTCGACCTTACTCCCCTCCATCCTCCCTCCCTCCGCGCTCCCACGCTTAGCCATATTAAAAAAATGTCTTCTGCCCCTCCTCCCACCCCTCCCCCTGCCCCCACGTCAACCTCCTCAGCTCCAAAATCCTCCCGTTTCTCCGCCCGCCGTCCCCGCCTCGAACGCAAATCCCTCCTCACCTCTCCAACCAAAGCCTCCACAACAGTCCGTCCCTTCACCTTAAAAACGAAGTTAAAACCCCCCCAAAAACTCCCCACCCCTCCCGGCTCAACCGATTTCGATTTCACCTCCCCTCCCAAAACCTCTCCTTTACCTTTACTAAACGATTCAATTTTATCTTCCGGTGAAGAACAATATCGTTATCGTATATCAATGTTAAACAAACCTTCCCCCTGTCAATCTCTCTTAAGTGAACCTTCCGTAAGGATGAGTATGTTGAGTGAAGTTGAGACTGAAGTTGGGACGGAGATAGGAGGTAAAACTTTGTTTGATGATGATGGATTTGAGGGCAATGATGATTTTGAGGATGATCGGGAAAGAGATTTCGATGTTAGTCCTTCAGGAGGTAAAATCGAGAAGAGGAAACAACGTAAGGAGATTAAAGATAAGAATGTAAGAAATTCGAGTTCGAAGGAGAAATCGGGAGATAAAAAAAGAAAATTGAACAGAAACGACGTTGGAGTTTTAGGCGGTGGAGTTTTAGGAGACGCTGTAGTTTCTAAGAAAACAAAAACGAAGAAAGGAGGAATGCAATCATCACCTACTCCTTCAAAAAATAACGCTTTGAATAACCCGAGTGATGATTCCTCCGATTCCTGCTCCGACGTTTCCTTCGCTGCAGGTTTAAGCGTATCTTCCTCTAACATAAAATCGGTTAAGGAACGTAATAAAGTAAAATCGAAGGTTGGGAATATTAAGAGGAATTACGCTGTGGGGAGAGAGAAGTTGGATATGGATTGTGACGTTTTTGACGATGATAACTCTGATGTTAACGACGGTGTTAACGACGATGACGATGATTACACTCCCACCACCCTCACCCCTCCTGCTCCTGCTCCTCCAAAGATCTCTTTCAAATACTCAAAATACTCTCCTACTCTCCCTCAACAACTCGAACCCCTCATAACAAATTTAATACTTAAAGCGGGAAACGCAACGCAGGTCAATATCTGCTCAAAAATATGGGATTTAATCTGCTCCGCCTCTCTAAATTTAGGTAACGAGAGTAAGGTCAAGAGTAAGAAACAGGGAGGAAAAGGAGGTGGACAAAGTCGAGTTCTTAATTGTTGGGGTGTCCAAAAAGGTGATTTAGATGGTATATTAAAAACTCTAGCTTCAAAAGATGGAAAGGGAAATGACGGTAATCGTTGGAAATTAAAGTTTGAGGAGTTACATAAATTGGAAGTTTGTAATGAGGAATATGAGAGTGGAAAGGGGAAGGGTTTGTTGGGGGTTGAAGGGGTTACATTAGGAGATGGTTGGGGAGGTGCCTTAAAGGGATTAAGAGGATATACGGGTTTCGCTTGGGGGTTACCGTTTTCAACGGAAGTGGAAATCGTTGATCGGATCGCAGGGGAGGAGGTGAGAACAGGGATTACACGAGTTATGCAGAGGCGACGTATTAGTGCACTGCACGTAAAGGATTTCTTAATGCGAGGAGCGGGTTATGCGGAACGCGGAGACGAGGAGCGAAGCGACGGATTTGAAAGAGGTGTTTCAATATGAGACGCGATTTTTTTCGAAGAGCCGATCGACATTGAGTGCTTATAACGCTTTCGGAATTGAGGAGCGGAGTGATGAGACTGGTTTAGAAATTAAAGCTAACATGTTACGAGGTCTTGCAGATATCTGAAATCAATTTGAAGGGTTTAGGCGAAACGAAAAAAGACGGTGAACGTTTAATCGCAACCCTCCTTAAAACACTAAAGACCCAAACCCTCCACCACCGTACCCTAACAGTTCACAATTTAATATCCCACATAAAAATCTACAACCTTAATTCCGAGATTAGCAATCATAGAGATGAAGCTATTTCGGAACTGGAGAGGGGGAATAGATTGATGGGAGACGTTAAAAGAGGGAGGGAGGGGTGGGGGAGGGTGGAGAGGGAGGTGAAGGGGTTGAAGGGGTTGGAAGGGTTGGCAAGGATTGGGAAGAGGGTGGGGGAGAAGAGGAAGGGGGGGGGCTTCCGGGTTGAAGTGAAGAGGAAGGTGGGGTTGAAATGTTAAATATTGTACGATTTTTGAAATGAAATTCTAGTTTTCGATTTATGTGAAACGTAAGATTCTTCATTTCATGTTCCGTTTTTCGAGGAACACGAAGAAATTGTCTTGCATAGTAACAGAGCGCAGTGAATTTATGCGGTAGAAAGACGTTGTTATAAATTAAACTTTCATTTTATCGTCGTCGCTTTATCCTCCTCCCTCACCCCCTCCCAAGATCTGTTTTTCACTTCTTCTTCTGGACTTCTGTTCTGGACTTCTGTTCTGGACTTCTGAAATCTGATCTCAGATCTCACGCTGATTGTGACATACTAGTCCTCCCCTCCCCCCTCCCAACCCTTAAACATGCCCCCCCCACCTAGTCTAACCCCCCTCACCATCCTCGTCAACGAGAAGAAACACGTCCTCCAGCCTGGAAGCTATGATCCAATGCAATCGTTAGCCATGTTCCTCCGAACAAATCTCAACTTAACAGGCCCAAAAATAGGCTGCGGAGAAGGCGGCTGCGGAGCCTGCACGTGTCTGCTCACAACTCCTGGATCACTTCCCATTCCCATCAACTCTTGTCTAAAATTACTAGGCGCATGCCAGAACTGTCATGTACTTACCACCGAAGGTCTCGGCTCCTCCTCCTCCACTTTCCATCAAATTCAAACCGCTATAGCCGACGGTAACGGTAGTCAGTGTGGGTTTTGCACGCCTGGATGGGTTATGACTATGGCGAGCTTTCTGGTGGAGAATCCGGAAGCGGGAAGTTCGGACGTTGGGAGGCTTGAGGAGTATTTCGATGGCAACATCTGTAGATGTACCGGGTACCGACCGATTCTTGAGGCGTTTAAGAACGTTATCTCATCGAAAAAATTCACGAAAAACGAGACTCCAAAGGGGTGCACTGGAAGCTGCACTACATGCAAGGCTGACTGCGCTGATGCTAAAGGACACTGCGGCGGGGACATTGAGGTGAGATGCGGGAATACAACAATTACGCGAGTCACGATACTAGAAGTATTTTATACTAACTCGTCGCTTCGCTCCTCATTGTCGTCGTTCGCTCCTCGCCTCGGACTTCGTCCTCGCTCGCCGCTCGTCGCAGGATTTATGCTGCGCCAACACCCCCCCTCCTCCTCCCACCAACCCCAAAAACAACCCGCCTCAACTCTCCCCTACCTTCTACAATCCCACGACTCTGGAACAAACCTACAGCATTTTAGACCTCCACCAATCTAAGTCTCAATCCCACAAAATTCAAGTAGTCTCCGGGCACACCGGCTCTGGCGTTTCAAAGTACTACAACGGCACTGCTCCGAAGAACCGCGTCCTAGAAAACCCAATCACAATTAGTATCGCTTCCGTCCAAGAACTCCAAGCCATCACCACAACCAACAACATAACCACAATTGGCTCAAACGTAACCCTAACCTCCTTAATTACCTTCCTCTCAACCTCCCCCTCCCCCGTACACGTCGCCGCATCGCGTCACATTTCTTTAGTTGCTAATACGCAGGTTAGAGCTGCTGGTACTTGGGCGGGGAATTTATGCATGGCTGCGAAGTATGGAGATTTTCCGAGTGATGTTTATTTGACGCTGACGGCGTTGAATGCTACGGTTGCGGTGAGGACTTTACAAGGGCAAGGTGAGTTTGTGCGCTTTATAACAAATTATTGTCCCGTTCTAATTCGACGTCGCTTCGCTCCTCGTTCGCTCCTCGTTCGCTCCTCCTCCAACTGCTCGTGCAGTTTTAGCCAACGTGCCCGTTCAACACTTCTGTCAAAACCAGCAAATGCAGGAGAACACATCAATCCTCCTCTCGGCCTCCTTCTCTTCCATCCCCTTCCCCACCTCTTCCCCCAACTCCACGACCATCGCACGCCGCTTCAAGGTCACCCAGAGAGCCCGCAACGCGCACGCTCACGTAAACTGCTTCATTGTCGCGGAGATTGATAACTCCAGTAACGTCGTGATGAACTCTAGAGTCGTGTTCGGTGGAGTGACCAACACGATCAGTTTAGGTAAGAAGCCATGAATACGACAATTACGCTCCTAACGCGTATGCGTTAGTTCTAACTCGTCTCGCTACGCTCGTCGCAGCTCCGAAGACCGCAGACTCACTCGTAAACACCAGCCTCAACGAAGTGTCCCTCTCCCACACGCTTCAAACGTTCGAGAAGGAGCTTTTGAACGACCTGGGCGGAATCAACAGCAATCCCGAGCTGCTCGTGAGTCAGCAGTTCCTGTTGTCTACGGCCAAGAACTGCCTTTACAAGTTCTTCCTCTACGCCAACGAGCAGGTGTGACCTGCGAGTGCGAGAAGCGGTGCGACGAGCATTAAGGCACAAAACAAACATAAAACTAACTCGTCGCTACGCTCCTCGGCTCGCTTCGCTCGCCGCAGAACCTCCCAACTGACCTTATAGGGGCAAGCGACGAAAGCATTCCCAGGGCCGTTTCCTCCGGCTTGCAGAGCTTCGGCGTCGACGTTGACACCCTACCCGTGACCGCCCCCGTGCCCAAGCTATCCGCGCGCCTCCAGGCTAGCGGCGAGGCCAAGTACGCACAGGACCACAACGTTCCCGCCACAAAGGGCCTCGGCCTCCACGGTGCACTGGTCTTCGCCGCTAAATGCAACGTCAGATTCTCAAGTATTAACTGGCAAACCCTAAACCCATCGGACCACCCCGACGTGGTCGGCTACGTTGACGACACTGACATGGGGCTGCTGAAGAAGGGCCAGAACTTGCTGACTCCAGGAGAGCCCCTTTTCCTCCAACCCGGAAGGCTCATCAGCCACGTCGGCGTCGTTCTCGGCATGGTCGTGGCCAACACCGAGGAGGCCGCCCGCGCCGCCGCAGCCGAGGTCGCCATAAACTACGACCAAGGCAGTGTTAAAACTGCCAAGCCCAGTTGCTTTACATTGGCCGACGCCATTAAGTACGACAGCAAGTACTCTCCTGCCGAGCTTCCCGACAGCATCATGCCTTCGATGGAGAAGGGCGACGTGCCCATCGACGATGCACTGAAGTTCTCCGAGCGAAGAGTTAAGGGCGTCGTCTCCACAGGCTCGCAGAAGCACTTCTACTTCGAGACCCAGAGCGCCGTGGCGGAGTTGGCAGAGGGCGGAGGAGTCTTCATTCGCAGCTCGACTCAGAACGTCAACGCGGTGCAGACCACAGTGGCGAGAATATTGGGAATCGCCAACCACAAGGTCGTGGTGAGGCAGAAGAGGGCCGGGGGAGGCTACGGAGGCAAGGTGAGAAGTTGCGAGGAGCAAAACGACGAGATGTGACATTGACGATTGCACGAGAAACGACACTGCAAGCATTTTATACTAATCGTCGCTTCGCTCCTCGCCTCGGACTTCGTCCTCGGCTCGCTTCGCTCGCCGCTCGTCGCAGATCTCCCGTTGTCTCACCACCGCTTGCGCTGCGGCCGTCGGAGCCAAGAAGTTTGGAGTCCCGGTCAAGTGCGCAAATGATCGCATCGGCGACATGGCGATCGTCGGAGGCCGCGAACCCATGATCATCGAGTACGACGTGGGCTTCTCCAACACCGGGGCCCTGAACGCAGTAAAGTTCAAAATCAACGTCGACGGTGGAGGAGTCTTGGACGCGTCGGTGGACAGCCTTCAGATGGCGCTGTTCTGGTCAGATTCCGCATACAACACGCCCAACTTCTCCGCCACCACCGCGCTCTACAAAACCAACACCTCAATCAACACCAGTTGCAGGGCTCCCGGAGTCGCGCAGAGCTGCTTCGTTTACGAGGAAGTCCTCACTCGCATTGGTCGAGAGCTCAACATGAAAGCTCACATCGTGCAAAAGATGAACCTGTATAAGGAAAATGACGCGAGTCCCAACGGCGACACCCTGCACGAAGTGCGTATTACAAGCTGCTGGGATAAGCTCTGGGCCGAAGCCGAGGTTGATACGAAATTGGCGGACGTTGATGCCTTCAACAAGAGTAACAGACTCCGCAAACGAGGCGTCGCAATATCTCCCGTAAAATACGGCGTTAGCGGAGCCGGCTACAAGCAGATGCTGCAGATGAGCGTGTACGCCGACGACGGCTCTATTCGAATCAGCCACAGCGGAACGGAGATCGGGCAGGGGATCGACACCAAGGTCGCCCAAGTCGTGGCCATGAAGGCGAGAAATGAGAAACTGCGAGGAGCGAAGCGACGAGCATTGGGAACATTCTAAACTAACTCGTCGCTTCGCTCCTCGGATCGCTTTGCTCGCCGCTCCTTGCTACGTTCATCACAGCTGGGCGTCGACTTGGACAACATCGAGTTCGGAGAAAGCGGCTCCGACCTTCAGCCCAACACGACGTGCACCGGAGGAAGCGCGACCAGCGAGGTCTGCTGCAGTGCGGCGATCGACGCCTGCGACAAGCTGCTGGCCCTGCTCGCGCCTTACGAGGGCGAGGGCGACTTTAGCAGTAAGGTTAAAGTGGCAGACGGAGACAACGTGTGCCTACAGATCATCGGCTGGTCGGCTCCCGCCAGCGACCTCAAGTTCCAGTACTACGTGTGGGTCGCCACTTGCGTGGTGGTCGAGCTTGACCTCTTATTAGGAGAGACGAGCGTCCTCTCAGCGGACATCCAGTACGACTGCGGCAACCAGCTCAACGCCTTCGTCGACATCGGGCAGATCGAGGGCGCCTTCATAATGGGGTTGGGCTACTGGATGACGGAGAGGGTGACGGTGGACAACGAAGACGGAAAGCTGCTGACGAACGGAACGTGGGAGTACAAGCCGCCGATGGCGCTCGACATCCCAATCCAGATGAACGTGCGGTTACTGACCGATTCGCCCAATAATTTGGAGGGCAACGTGCTGAGGAGTAAGGCGACTGGCGAGCCGCCCCTCATTGCGAGCAGTGCATGCTACTTCGCGTTGCGCGACGCAATCGTGTCCGGTTACAGGGACTTTGGAGAGGACGACGAGCAGGCGTGGACTTTGAGCGTACCGGCCACGGTCGATGCCAGGGGCGACGCGTTGCAGGGATTGTACAAAGGGTCGAGCTTTTACAAGCTCATGTAGAAAATTGAAAAAGTTAAAGAATGGAATTGCTTCTTCTTTATACAAATAATATCTAAATTACTACCAACAATATAAAATACAAAACCTACATCACATCTTAACGCCCCTCATGGATGTCAAAACAATCTCCTCCTTGAAAACTTCCTCGTTAAAACGAAGCTTAGTAACTCTTCTCCTTCTTTTCGCCCCCCCACCACCATCACCACCGCCCC
>BLQM01000079.1:8816-37578 GCA_012489335.1 Triparma laevis f. inornata
CCCCCCCTCCCCCCTTCACATTGCTCAACCTGATCCCTAAATGCCACACCGTGTGAGAGAAGAACTCAGCCACAGTCCATCCATCCTCACCCTTCTTCAACACTCCCTTCTCCCTCCTCTTTTCGAACTCCTTCATGTGCTTGAGCATCTCCTCCATGGTGTGCTTCCCCGCAAAGACGCCTATGCTTTGACAGAATTCGTCCAATTCTTCTTGGCTCTCTACGTAAAAATCTGCGTCTCCGAACCTGCGACGAGCGTATCGAGGAGAGGCGAGCGAAGCGAGCCGAGTTGGGGTGGAAACGCGTTAGTTAAATAAGTAAGCGGCCCCGACGTTGAGACTGTCGCTACGTCGCTCCGCCTCATAATGAACGGAATCAACCTATTCCCAACTCGTCGCTTCGCTCCTCGCAAATCCTCACCTCTCCACGAACTTGTCCTCCAGCCTGTGCTCCATGTCGTGCTCCTTCTTGAGCCTCCTTCTCCTCGCCCTAATGCTCTGTTGAAAGTTTCTGAACGCCCTGTTCTTCTTCCACGTCAACAAGCTTAACAAATCCTCCTGCTTCCAGAACGGGATCATCACTTCTACAACATCGTCGGCGTCCACCATGTCGATTCCCTTCACAACATTAGCAGTCATGCCGTCGACCTTCTGCTCGAGCATCATGAACTTGAACCCGTCCTTCTTCTGGAAGTGAGGGAAAATCATTTCCATCCTGTCGATGAGCTGGTCCTTGTCCAAGTCGGATCGCCCCTTGGCCGCCAAGATGGCGTTGCAGTGTTTAGGGTCCAAAAAAGTGTGTTCTAAAATATTCTTGAAGAAGAAGTCCACATACTCCACACTGTACGGCAGAGCTTCCCCACCGTGTACCGTTGGCAAACCGTACAAACTCGCGAAAACCCTCAACCTCGAAATCTTGAGCGCCTGCGACGAGCATTAGCGAGAGGAGGAGGGCAGAGGGGAGTTAGAGTTTAGAATTTTCTTAATGCGGCGAGTGTAGCGTTTGTAATCCCGTCACTCCGCTTCTCGCTAGTTTAGAGTGTTCTTTATACTCGTCGCTTCGCTCCTCGCAGTCTTTCACCTTCTTAGTCTGAAGAAGCGCCCCTAAAGCCCTGAACTGTTTCATGGCGACGTTCTTCAAACCGTATTTTCTGATCAGGGAGTTCTTGGTGAAGGTGACCATGTTCAGGTGCTTGCCGATTGTGTCTGGTCCGGGGTTCGCGAGCATGGTCAAGTACTGCTCGTAGATGCTGGGAACCAGCGTCATCGCGTTCTCGACGGACATGGGTTTCTCCTTCTTGCCGCCGAGAACTGACTTGAGAGACGCCTGGTTGTCCTTAGGTGTGTTTGGCGCTTCCTTGGAATTGGAGGCGGCCCCCGCTCCCGCTGACGCGGAAGCTTCGCCCAAGTCGGTAATGGTAACGGGGTCCGTCTGGCAGCTGATGCTGCGACGAGCGTAGCGACGAGCATTAACGAGTTAGAATTGCGCTTGCTTCTCAAGCTGCTTGTGCATTCAGTTTAAGGCTACCAGCGCATCCAGATTACTCGCTTGAATATCATGTTGGTTGCTCGTCGCTTCGCTCCTGCAGAGCCTCACCTGGTCAGCTCGACGTGGCAGCGCCTCCTCTCGCACTGCATGATGATCCTGCCAGAAGCCTCCGTGAGTTCCTTGATGATCTTCAGCGTCCTGTGGCCGTGGCCGCCGTTCTTTGGAGGAAGGGCGCCGCTTGCGTTTTTTATCATTAGCGTCTTCCTGCCGATGCTCTTGAACTTGCCCATGGCGGTTTTGTGTTTGTTGTAGCTGTGTTGGTTTAGGGTTTGGGTAGGCGACGGAGAGCGAGTGCCATCGCTAGAGCCAGACGTGTGCGACATGGCCGGGGAGTTGGCTGTGAGGGGGGCGGTGCGGCGGTAGTGTTAGAATATAGTTATGATACGTTGTATGTTATCGCTCGCGCTCGCTCTCACCTTGCTGCATCCGCTCCTTCAACTTCTCGTAGCTCGAATCCGCGTCCTCCGCAATCGCTTTCATTCCATTCACCCTCATGGCCATCATTCCCCTCATGCTTCCCCTCTGATCCTGCGGCGAGCGAAGCGAGCCGTGTTAGCCGAGAATTGTTAAAAAGATACCTCGGCTAAAGCTCAGCCACTGGCGCAGACGAAATTACAAGCAAAAAATATCAAGTTCACAGCTCCTCACTCACCTCCTGCCCTACCATCTCCAAATCGCTCACAACGCTCTCATTGTCACTCTCGCTATCGTAAAAGTACCCGTGTTCCTTCCACCTTAAATACCTCCCCTTCCACATCTTAAACCAAACATTTAGCTGCACCCTCAACTTCAATTTCTTCGCCTTCTTCGTCCGACCCCTGCACTCGCGACGAGTTAGATCTCGTGTTCTTAACGCTCGTCGCTTCGCTCCTCTCAACCTCTCACCTAACATAAGCCGCCCAAACCTTAAATATCATATCCCTAATCGCCCTCCTCGCATCATTAAACATCGTCTTAACCCCCACACTACACTTCACCAACGCCTTCCTCAAATCAACTCCATCATTATAAACCTGCAATTCATCCATTAACTCGTCTCTATGTAATTTGCAGTTTTTAAGAGAGGTGAAATAAGGGGAACAACGGAAGAGAGTTCGAGCGTCGACATGGGTACCGCCGGAGATTACGGAAGGGTAGTCTTCGTAGATGCAGAGGAGGAGTTCGGAGGTTAATGTTTCCATTACTGGTTTGTAGCGACCGAACATTGTGCTTATTTTCCGTAATAAATCACAACAAAGCGCAGCTCTAATTGGACTGGGTCCTTGTGAGTGTTTATCGTCCCACGAGTTCTTCCGATCTCCCCAGGATATTAATTCTTCCGTTGATGCGAGAGCTTCTTTTAAACGTACTTCCGCAAAAACGGAAATTGAATCATATGAATCTTGCTCAAGTTCGAATGATCGAACCCAGGAATCGAGGATGTTGTTCGCTGCGACGAGCGTAGCGACGTCGCAAGAACGATTGGCGTTTATTCGTTAGAATTGCGTAGTCTCCTCAAGGCGTCCACATTGACACTGAAGTTACTGTGCACAAACGAATTACTCCCGGCGTTCGACAATTAATTCGCATTCCCAGCGTTGTTCTCAGCCGCTTCGTCCGAGACGGCGTTTCGTACCTTGGACGGTTTCTACTGAGATGTTATCGGAGTTGAAGTTACCTCCTCCGTTATTTTCATGTTCATGTTCATGCTCGTAAAATTTCAGACCGCCTTCATCCTCCCACATTTTCTTCATGTAACCCATAACCTCCGGAGTCTGAACTTCCGATCGTTTCACGCGGAATTCTGATACTTTCTTTTTCGCTGTTTGTTTGGCTAGACTTAGGCCGCGGATTTTGGTACCAATTCCGACGTCTTTTGGATCACTTTGGGGTTGGGGTTGGGAGACTAAGGATTCCATGGGGTTTAAGCGGATTGGGGCGCGGCGTTTTTTGAAGGCTGCGACTTTTTGGATGGCGGATTCTAGGGAGGAGGAGTGGAAGGCACGGTCGGGGTTGGTTATTATTTGGGCTGGACGGTGTTTTTGGAAGGGCTTGTGGTTTTGGGGGACATTCTGTGCTTGGGAGTTTTGGGCTTTGCGGAGGTTAGAGGTGTGTTGGAGGGCGGAATTTTGGAGGTAGTTTATTGTGGAGCGTTTGGACTTCATTGAATTTATCTTGGAGTGGTGCTTTTTGGGCTTTGCACGTTTGGGAGATAAGGCGTAGCTAGCGTCATTTGTGCCGGAAGTCGGGGAGGTGGAACCGTGGCCGTGGCCACTGCCGCCGGAGTTGAAGATGGACGAGGCGCCGCCGTGTTCGTGCCACATGGTAGGGGACGAGGAGTTGGGGGTGCGGTGGGTTAGGTCGGAACAAGGGTTATGGGTATGTGTGCGAGACAGAAGGATTGCTCGAAGGAAGATTCTGTCGGAGAACAGCTCGGGGGTAATGAATCTTTATCGACGCTCCTACTGTTCGTCAAGTAACCTTCCACGTGATTCTAAATAATCACCTCCCCAAAAACACTTTAACGGCACTCTCGGGCAACAGAACAGAATCAGGTTAAAGTTCTCTAAAAACGCAAAACCCTGAAACTCAAGTAATTCTCAGAACTGTAATACGAACGGTTGGAGCGATCTAGCCCCTTCAATGTGTCGTGGGTGACGTTTTCAAGGAGCAGCAGGTGATGGCACTATTATTGGTATGCCAGCGAAAATGACCCTGAATGGGAATCCTTCGAAATATCCAAGTACGTAAGATTCATCGGTGCAGGGGTAACGGCCTGCAACGTTCCTGGTTTGATACCCTACGTGTGAAGATCTGTCCCCGGTTAGAGGACGCTGTTTCACAGTTTTGAGGAGTAAAAGGGTCGTTGCGATTGTCATGTTTTGTTGGCTCAGGGTTGTGGTAATTTTGTCCAATACCGTAGCGTTTCAGCGCTTAACGTTATATGGTGCCCATATTAATACAGATATCTCATCTGATTCCCATCAATATTTAACTTATCTACCTTTGTAACTAACACAAAATGTTACACAAAATGTTACACAAAATGTTGTCTGTCTCTCCTCCCTCCACAATGTGATCTTGGCAGTATATATAGTGTTAACATCAGTTTAATAATGTTAATAGTTTAATAATTTTAAGAAGTTTAAGAAGTTCGTAAAAATGAGTGCTGTCAATCACCACGAAAGCCAATTCATGAAAACTGAGGACTTCTGCTGCCTTTTCATTCTGTTCACTGACAGCGATACTTCTTCTCAATATTAAGAAGGTCGGAGAATGTGCCTGCCAATACGCATGGCTGCAGTACTTTAACTGATATAATATTCCCAAAGTCTTTAATATCAATTGGTTACGACTCATTCAAAAGTTGCAATAATCTAGGAAATGTTGATCTACGCTCCACAAACATTCAACAATTATGTCAATTTGCCTACTTATATTGTGGAAACCTAACATCGATTTTATCCCAAACTCGCTTCAAAAGTGCGGTCGACTTGTCTTCATGAGCTGCGACAAGCTAGTCCCCATGGGCATTGATCTTAAAGACAACGACGCTGTTGTCGCCGACCTCCATAATCATCAACAGAGCTGAATCGAGGACGACGAGTTTTCTCCAAAAAAACGAGGAAAAAAAACCAAAATTCCAAAAAAAACACCAACGTCTTTTAATAACCCTTAACCCCTTAACCCCCCAAATCACCTCATAAAATAATGTATCAAAATCCCCGCACTAACACTAACATTCAAACTATCCACCTCCTCCCCTCCTCCCTCCACGCTCACAACCCCGTCACAACATTTCTTAACAACACTCCTAACCCCATCACCTTCACTCCCTAATACTAATACAGTTGGAATGTTAGGTTCCCACTCTTTTAATAATCTCGTATCATATTTCGTTTCAGGTTTGTACGCGTCAGCAATTAAAATCCTCCATCCCTTATCTTTCGCCTCATTTAAACATTCCACCATATTATTACAAACTACTATTTCCGCATTTTCCATCGCACCTGCACTCGTTGAACTTACTATAGGAGAAAGAGGTGCTGAGTTCTTTAAACAAGTTAAAACGCCTATGTCGTTACTCAAAAAAGAACTTGTACGGATAATACTACCAAGGTTTACGGGGTCGAGAACTGAATCGAGAGCTAACCATAATTTTGGAGATGTTGGATCGGAAGGAGACTTGAATATTTCGGATGATTTTGTTGAAGGTAGAAGAAGGGGAGGACAACGGAGAACGAAACCTTGATGAGGACGGTTGGAGGAGAGGGAGTTTAAGGTGCCTTTATCGAGGGTTGATATTTTTATGTTTTGGGATGATGCTAGTTCGATAATTTGGTCTTTTAAACGTTCTTTGTAATCGGAGCGACCGCTTGTGCCGAATTTTTCTTGAATGAAGAGGATTTTTTCTGGGCGGACTTTGTCGGATTCGTAGGAATCGAGGTCTAGTGAGATTGAGGAAGGATCGGTAAAACGACGGCCGGATTTTAAGGCGTTGAGGACGGGGGAGAGACCGAAGAGGTGCTCGAAACCGAGGGATTCGAGGTGGCGGAGGTTTATGCGGGGACCTTCGTTTTCTTTTGAGGGGAAGTTGCGGTTGTTGCTGTTGTTGCTGTTGTTGCTGGAGTCGCGGTTGTTGGAGCGGGGGGGACCGCGACGGTCGTTGAAATTGCGATCGCCTCGGGGAGGACCTTGACGGTCGTTGAAATTACGATCGCCACGAGGAGGACCGCGACGGTCTTCTGAGGGTGGACCGCGACCTCCAGAACGGTATTTTCTACCTTCGTTGTCTGTGCTGCGTTTGGGAGGGGAGGAGGACGATTTTCGAGGACGGGAGAAGGAGAACTCGTCGGAATCGGAGGGAGAGGGGGGAGGGGGGGAGGGAGTATCATCGTCTTTCTGTTGGTGGAGGGGGGGGGGGAGGGTTAGCTGTGGGTCGATGATGATGATATTTGGTGGTATTGGCATGGTGTTGTGAAATAGGTGGCGGCGAGACGATTCGAGCAGAGAGTTCATGTGCGCGGCGCGGCAGCGTCATGACGTCGCCGTGGCCGCATCGAAGACGCGGACCGTCGCGAGGGCCCGGGCTGCCACTCTCGGAGACGGCGGCAACGCGGTCGTCGGGGGACGCCGCGAAGACCGAGATGGCCCGGGCGCAGCCCTGGACGGCGCGCTGCGCATGCGCAGTCTTTCGTGTTGACGACGGGCCACCGTGCCGGCGGCGAGGACAGCGTCGCCGTGCGCGTTGTACGCGACGCGGCCGAGCCCCCGATGGGACGCCGTAGGTGAAGCGGAGCTCGTGCGCGGGCGCCGCCGCGACGCCCGAGCGCAGGCGCGGCGAGCGACAATGACTGGGTGTTAGTGATGTCGACTTACCTCGCCCCAGCTACGGGCTGAAGTCGTTTTCATGGACCATCGAATAGAAGATGGAAAGGGCAGCAAGGAGAAACCGCGGACCCGAGAGGCAAGGAGCATTGTGAGGAGGATAGCGTGGAAGATGGACCGCATGTGAAGGTGGACGTTGATTGAGGTAGGCTGGGTCAAACTTTGGGAACTTAGGGGGGTCAAAAATTCTGATAAATCGACTATCCGTGAAAGTGCTCCGTTCCTCTTGCATTACTGGACCTAATCTACCGCTGTGCCTACTATTTACCAGCCACCCTGACCTCACGAACTCACGACCTCAACTAGTGACCCAAGATCCCCCTAATCAATCTCTCATTATACGTTTCGGCTCTCCGCTCATCTCTCCTCCTCCTCCACCGCTCCACGTTCACGTGACACAATACAATGGACGACAGCAACAATTCAACGGAGCACGGACTGCTCCCTCCTGGGTTCAGGAGTTCGTCCCCTTCTCAGAAACGAAAGGTAAGCTCAAAATTCATCAAACCATTTTGGCACACATTCGGCGGGGAGCGTCGTCAGGAATGTCGCTCCGTCGGACCTCAACCGTGCGGTTGCTCTTGGCGCTGGCGGGAGACATGTAGTGGCGTGAGAAGCAGGACGAGAGCGGTGCGCCCCAGATTCACCGTCGCCGCAAGCGACGCTCCGCCAACCTTGTAGAGGCGAAGGCCGCAGCTGAAGCAAAGGCTGCCGCGAAAGCGAAGGCCGCTGCCGAAGACAAAGCTGCCGCTGAGGAGAAGGCCGCCGCTGAAAAAGCCGCTGCCGAAATCGCCCGCGCTATTCTCAATCGTTTTGACTATCGATGAGTCGTAGTTGACGTCGAACTAAATTATCGTCCGAACCTTTATGTCGTTGTGCAAGTTTTCGAAGCTATGCTTCCATCGCTCGGCCAACGTACGTGGCAACAACAAAATAAATATTCTTGATCACAAAACGACACAAAAACCCGCCACAACCTCGCCCTCCCCCAATCTCACCCTCCCAAACCTCCCCTCCCCTCCCCTCCCCCCCTCTCAGTCCCCCCCTCCGCTCCCGCCGTTCAATCTTCCACTCCACCGCCTCCCCCCACCACGCCCCCAACGTCTCCCCCCCCTCCGTCGAATCCCACAACTACGAACCCGACGAATCCGAAGTCTGGCGAGCCGCCAACCACCGCCTCAACAACCTCAACCGCGGCCAATGGTGGACAACCGGCAAACGCCGTTCAATTCGCCGCTGGTGTTTAACGATAATCGTCGGTGTTCTACAGGGCTTAATAGCTTATTTCTGTAACATGTTGAGCAGGAAACTCTCGAATACGAAGTGGACGTACGTGTACGCTGCTTTGCAAGATGAAGTTTCGGGGGACGCTTTTGTGGGAAAGGCGTACTTTATTTTCTTGCTTTATCAGACTTTCTACGTTTCAGTGGCTTCTTTGATGGTGTGGTTGGAGCCTGTATCTGCCGGTTCGGGGATTCCGGAGGTGAAGTGTTTCTTGAATGGGATTGCATTGCCGAGGATCGTAAGGATTAAGACTTTGTTTTGTAAGGTTTTTGGGGTTACGTTTTCGGTGGCGGCGGGGTTGCCGGTTGGGAAGGAGGGACCGATGGTTCATAGTGGGGCGGTTGTGGCGAGGTGAGATGAATATTAATTTTTAGAGCAAATAATTTTGGCGTTTATATACTAACTCCTCTTCACAGTGCTATTAGTCAGGGAAAGACTCAAGTCTGCGGCGTCGACACCAGCTTCACTAAAATCGACGCCTTCCGCAACGACAAGGAGAAGAGGGATTTCGTGGCCTGCGGAGCCGCCGCCGGAGTCTGCTCCGCCTTCTCAGCTCCTATTGGAGGAGTGCTTTTCGCGTTGGAGGAGGTGAGAATGCGAAAATTACGCGAGGAGCGAAGCGACTAGGATTTGCAATTGATTTCGTTCAACTCGAAGCGAAAGCAAGGAGCGAAGCGACAAGGATTTATACTTCATTTCGTTCAACTCGTCGCCTCGCTCCAAGCGCTCCTCGCATGTGTACTTGCTTTCGTTCAACTCATTGCTTCGCTCCTCTCTGAGAATTCGTTAATCGGCTCGCTGCTCGTCATAATACTAGAATCAATTTATACTAACTCCCCCCCCCCTCCTCGCAGGGCGCTTCGTATTGGAGCACGAAGTTGACCTGGAGGGTTTTCTTCTGTAGCATGATGACCCTGCTCACACTCTACAGCGTGAAGAATTTGGACACTTGGTGGGGGCAGGCGAGCACCGAGAAGCTCTTCAGTTTCGGAGAGTTCGCGAGCCTCTCGGACGGAGAGGTGAACTTCTCCATTTGGGAGCTGTTCCTCTTTTCGGTGATTGGGTGCTTGGGCGGTCTCATTGGCGCGTGCTTCAACGCGACCAACGAGCAGATTACGATCTGGCGCATGAAGCACATCAACCACTCGAAGGTGAGAGCGAATAAATGTTTAAATGTTTCAACCCAATGCAATACTAGTCTTCACTCTTCATAATTCTAACACTGCTCGCTTCGCTCACCGCTCGTTCGCTCGCTACCCCCCACCCCCCAGACACGCCGCTTACTCGAAGTCCTTTCCGTGTCCTTCCTCGTCACCACCGTTTCGTTCCTCATGCCTCTAATCTGGGGCCGCTGCACTGAGCTCCCCGTCGACGTGGAGGACTGGTCCGACCAGGAGAAGGTGAGAAGGCGCGAGGAGCGAAGCGACGATCTGTGAATTCGTTCGTTATACGGCTGCGCTAGTAGCTCCAGTCTAGATATCACCGCTACGTAATTCTGACAAGTTACTGCGAGAAGCGAAGCGACGAGTAAAGTAGAGAACGAATTGTCTATGAACTAGTCGCTTCGCTCCTCGCCGAGAACGCCGTTATACGGCTGTACTAGTAGTTCCAGTCTAGATATCAACGCCACTATCACCGCTACGTAATTCTAACTCATCCCCGCCTCGCTAATGCTCCCCCCTCCCCCCGTCGCAGGAGCTCGTCGACGCGCTCGTGCCCTTCAAGTGCCAGGCCGGAAAGGAATATAACGAGGTCGCGAGCCTCATCTTCACGGACGCGGACGACGCGATCAAGCAGCTCTTCCACTTCAGGGAGGCTGGAGAGGACGATGCCTCCACCTTCTCCTCCGCGGCGCTCTTCCTCTTCTTCATGCCTTACATCTCTCTGGCCACCCTCGTCTACGGCATCGCGGTCCCCTCTGGACTCTTCGTCCCCTCCCTGCTCTCCGGCGCGGCCTTCGGCCGCCTCTGCGGCCACCTCCTCCACAAGCTCGACCACACCCAGGGCACCTTCGCCGACTCGGGAAGCTACGCGCTCATGGGAGCCGCCGCGGTTCTGGGAGGAATGGCCAGAATGACCATATCTCTCACTGTCATCCTCTTGGAAGCCACCGGGGACATGCAGTACGTTCTCCCCTTAATGCTCACTCTGATGTGCGCGAGGTGAGCAAGGGCGAGGACGAAGCCCAGTGAGGAGCGAAGCGACGAACTGCTAGTAGTTGCTAGTAGCTGCTTGTAGCTGGTCTCCGCATCATCACCGCTACGCAATTCTAACTCCTCGACGTCAATCTTCACGCTCCCCCCTACCCCCGTCGCAGGTTCACGGGTAACGTCTTCAACGAGGGGCTTTACGACATCCATATTCACCTCAAGAGGATACCGTTCCTCGAGCAGGACGCGCCGGAGATCTGCGAGCACCACGAAATCGTGGCGAACCAGGTCATGAGCTCGGACGTTAAGTGCATCAGACCGGTGGAGAGAGTCGGAGTCATTCACGATTTGTTGAGCAGTTACGGTCACAGTAACTTCCCCATCATTGACGAGCACGGGACATTGTACGGAACGGCGTCCCGCAACATGCTCTGCACTCTGCTGAAACACAGAGCGTTCAGCAAATCCTCGGACAACAACATGAACCCGTTGGGGCCTCGTCGAGTTTCCCCGCTTTTGACGTTCTCGGAGATCGAGTCGGTTTATCCGAGGTGAGAAACTGTGAGGAGCGAAGCGACGAGCTGATATTAAACTGTTTAGCTGTTATACACCAATTGCACAAGTAGCGTCAGTTTCAACGTAGATACCGCTTTGGTCGCTTCTCGTTTCTAACTCGTTATCGCCAATCTTCATGCTCCTCGCTTCGCTCGTCGCAGGTACCCAACCATCGCCGACTGCAGGTTAGCGCCCGAGGACAGGTCCTGCTTCGTCGACCTACGACCTTACGCCAACACAGCCGCCTACACCATAAACGAAACCGCCTCCTGCCAACGCACCTACCGTCTCTTCCGAACCATGGGTTTAAGGTTCTTATCCGTCTGCAACCACGAGAATAAAATCGTAGGAGTCATCACAAGGAAGGATCTGCTACCTGAAGCGCTTTTAGAATCGCTGATCAGGGTGAGGAGACCGGGGAGGGAACTCGGAGATGAGGAAATGGAAATTAGCGGGGAAGGAGAGGGGAATGGAGGGATCGCGCTTGGAGAGAGAGTGACTAGGTTATAGTTATAAATGTATTAATATTGATGAGTGGGATTTTTCATTGAAAATGGTGTTTAAGCATTGATTTAAGCATTGACTATAGGGTTTTTATTATCGTTACATATTTTCTGTCCTTTACTCTTCACGAATTCTCTAACGTCAACTTCTTTCTTCACTTCTTCACATCTGCCGACGTAATCGATTAATTCCTTCAAACACAGGGTCAACTTCTCTTGGTCTTCAACGATGATGACGTTTTCTTTAGGGTTGCAGGACATTTTATCGGGAGTATCATCGAAGATTATGGTTGATTTAGCAGACCAGAGATGGTACTCGTCGAAGATTCGAGCCAAAGGTTTCATGTACGTTGGTTTGCCTTTTTTGTGAACGCTTGGTTGCTGTTGGTTGTTGTTGCTGCTGCGTTGTTTAGGATGTTGTTTAGGATCACTTCCTTTTCTATCGCCTGGGCATTTACACTGTTCTTGTCCATAAATGAACAATAAACTATCCTTCCTATCCTTAAAAAGCATTTCAACGATTTGCCTGGTGGGAGACGACGACGACGAGTGTTAGCCGAGCGAACGAGACCTGGTTTCACTCAACGTGATTTCACTCAACGTGATTTCACTCAACGTCGTTTCACTCCACGTACGTCTTCTCACTCAACATCTTCTCACTCAACATCTTCTCACTCAACGTCTTCTCACCTAACATTCTGACTCATCGCACTACTCCAAACCCCAACAGTAAAGTTCTCCAACAGCCCCAAAACCTCCTCCAAATTCTCAAAAGGCACAATCGGCGTCGCCGCCACAATCCCAAGCGAACTCGGTAAATTCGAGTGAACCTTGATCGCCTTTTCCCTCTCCCCTAATTCGATTTCATTGAATGGTAAAGATCCGATAGGGGGTGACCAGTCTTCGTAGAAATCTCTGGCTTTTTGTTCGCCGTGTTGAGAGGCGTATTGCCAGAAGGAGGGGTAGTAGGCTTTGTGGTTGAAGGTGGAGAGGGAGATGCGGCGGCAGAGGACGCCGTTTAGGTCGAGGATTAGGAGAGGTTTCACTTGGTAGGTTGTGCGGTAGTCCGTGTTGGGGGGGGTGCCTGTGGTGCTTGTGGTAGTGCTTGTGGTGGTGGGGGGAGTTGTTGTTGTTGTTGTTGTTGACGTTGCACCATCTGGAACGTTGAAAGAGGAAGTGTTAGATTTGATGATTTATGACAGGAGCTCGTCATCGTGTAAATCGTTCATCGTTAATCAAAGTTTCACTTTTTATTTAAGAGTTCCCAGATATTTGAGCGCTGTCAAATTCTAGCTCGAAATTCGCAAGAAAATAAGTGGTTTTGGTGGCACTATTGAAGAAATGGTCCGTCGCCTGGCAGGACTTCAGAGCGGAACGGCGACGAGTCACCGAGGGCCGCACTGTGAGCACTTAACGTCGTAGACAGGTAGGGCTGTTTCCTCGATAGCGTTTCGCGCGAGCGCCGAGACGTAGCTTCACCTCATCGCTTCACTCCTCGGCTGGTGTTCGATGCACGCTCCAACGAGCCTTCATCTCGTCGCTTCGATGCCCGCTCCAACATAGCTTCATCTCGTCGCTTCGCTCCTCGCCCGCGCTTCGTCCTAATTGTTCTCACCCGCCATCTCCGTTGCCTCGTCAATACTCGAGTCTAAGCTACACTTAACGCTAATCTCAGGCTCGGCGTGCAAACGTTGGTCCTTCCCAACCCCTTGATCCTTCCTAGGTGAAAAAGCACGACGCTTGCGAGACACGAAGGACTTGGAGGAGATGAGGTCGTAGCACTTTTGGAACTGTTTTGTGTGGGCTGCGGCTTTCTTTTTGTGGACTTTTTTTGACTTCTTGGAGGAGGTGGGGGGAGCTCCCCCCCGAGGGATGTTGACGGGGGGAGGAGGTTGAGCCACTTCCATTTTATTGAATCCTAAAGTGTGGGAGGTGAGTGTATAATTTTAGTATGAGGCAGGAGGATTTGGGATTTCGTGTTCGAAACGCCAACAGTAGGGCAGTAGAAACAGATGTTTGTTAGCGGCGTATCTATGAAACAACTGTGCTGGAAACAAAACCGTGGCCAAACGCAACCCATGTCGCGTTCCACACCAGATAAAATCCACCCCGCCCCATTAAAACTTCCCGAGATGGAGCAACCACTTGCTCCCTCACCTGTGCGTACCTCTCAATCAATAAAGAGAGGTTTATCCCGTCGCGCCTGGACGCTCTATAACAGCAGGCAGCTCTCGCAGCTCTAAAACACTACTCAAGTAACCAAAATGATCAAAGAACCAAACGCGTCGGCGTTGCTATCCTCGATCCTTTCATAATCGAAACGAAGTCGACTCTTGGTGCTGCTGTGTTTGGACCTTTTGGAGCAAAGATTTTATTCGGACTCATGAAAGGACCAAGTGGAGTCGTCGTTAACATACTGTTAGTGGCTGGAGCCATCATAACGAGTTTCGCATTTACTAAGAACATCGACTATGAGTATTCTTGCTTCGCGTTTTTGATGATGCCGTGTTTACTTGCAGTTGCGTCGACTATGAACACGGAGATTATTAGACAGATATGCGGGTGTTTTGATTCGATGCTTTTGTTAGGTGAGGCGAGGGAGCTAAGCAGCGAGTTTTTGCTACGAAATTTCGCTCTACAATTCTAACGAAGTTCACTACGCTCGTTCGCTCGCCACAGGATACGGAACCGGAGCCGTAATCCCTTTGTTAATTTCCTGCAGCGACTCAAGAATATGTACAGCCTGCCTCGGATACATGTACATAATTATGTTGGTTTTTACTGACGCTTGCCCGGAGAAAGTACGAAGAGTAGTGGGCCGAATTGGATCCGTCACGCTCATCGTGTGGTTAATGACGCTCTTATTCGCGTTAAAATCCAACAAAGTCAATGACTTAAACACCGTAGGCTTCGAATTCGGCGGCACAATCTACTCAACAATCGACATAATGTTCATCTCCGGCAGCAACTACTGCATCTTCTTAGCCCACCACATCTACAACGCCTTCGCTCATCCCGCGAACTTCGTGGTATTGACTTCGAGGATGAAGAGCGTCAAGGTGGAAAACGAGGACGCAATGACATTAACTACAATACAAAAAGAGGTTAAGAGGAGAGAGTCGAGTATTTCACCTTCGAGTGGACATAGTAGTAGTCGGAGAAGTGAATCGCCGAATGAGAGGAGGAGCTTTTTTGAGAGGAAATAAAAGAACAAGTGCACTCATAGAATTAAACGTGTAGTACGGAACAAAATAAACGAAATGAAGGGGGTTTGCATATAAAATTGGTCATGTAAATTCGTCATATTCAATGTGTTCAAGGCATAATCTTTCAGGTGGCATTGTTGGTCCAACCCGGCCCTCTCCCCCTTCCAAAACCTCTTTAACTCCTTCCGCCTCACCAAAACCCAAACCAACAGTTAAAATAGAACCAGCTAATATTCTAACCATTTTGTAAAGGAAGCCATTGCCTTCTATAACCATTTCGATTGATGCATCGTTGACTTCAACGTCACAGCGCGTTATCGTCCGTTGTGACGTTTTTTTATCGCTATTTTTCGCTTGGAATTTCGCGAAATCGTGTGATCCGACGATGTACGATGCGGCACGATGCATTGATTCTACGTCTAATTCTTTGAAATGTTTAATCTTCTTTCGACTTTCATTCGAACCTCGATTCGCATGAGAAGCACATTTCCGAAATACGCTCATATTGAGATCATCGTCCTTCGAAGTTAAACGGTACCTGTATCGCTTCCATTTTGAAGCGTGTACGTTGAAATTATCGTTGACTATCTTTAATGATGTAACTCTCAGATCTTCAGGTAGTCTTTCATTTAGGACGGCGACGTTTAACGCTGAATCGTCCACCTCTGAATCGAAGGTACAACATTGACCGAGAGCGTTTACGCCTTTATCGGTTCTAGAAGCAATCTTAAAGTTTGTGCATAAACCTTTCAAGTCTTCGTTTAATACGCTCAAGACTGTTCTTTGAGGAGGATTAAGCTGGACGCCGTGGAATTGAGAACCGGTGTAACGGAGGATGACGAGGTAATGTGAGAGGGACGTAGAGGATGGAATGGAAAGGAGGATTATTAGAAGTAGTAACGTTGGGTTTGATGGCATCACGGCCAGAGGATGTTAAGGGGGAGGACGGTAGCGAGTGTTGTAACTACGAATAGCGCGAAGCGAAGTGGACCCTTGAGCGGAAGGAGAGGCGCGGGAGGGGTTGACGCTGAGATTTTCTTTTGAGGAGCGACGCAGATCTTCTTGTGCCACTTCCAGTGGGCTGTTTGGTGCTTCTTGGAACAGTTCTGAGTCTCCTTGCAACGGGAATAGGTATTCGTGGGCGGGACCTTGCAGCCGGGAAAGGCACAGTATGGAGTAGGTGCGAGCGCCGCAGGTTTGGACGGGGTTGGCTAGATTTCTTTTCAGGGCGGTCTAGGTGTGTGTTAAGGTGATCAAGAGGGGACTGATAGGGTAGGAGTGTACGTCGAAAGAGCAACAGACTATGGTATTGCGTGTGAGACGGTAAATTCGATGAATTGAAATTGAGGGAAGAAAATCTGAGAAAAGTTTGCAATCGAATTCTCGAAACCTACGAACCATGATGTCCAAGTCTATAGCCTCCGAGTCTAATGAGGGCCATGAAAGCCGATAAATGAGTAGGAAGAGGAGAGAGGGAGACGAGGAGAAGGAGAATGAGGAGGGGACTATCGACCTCCCACCGGCGGCGAACTCGACGACTTTGACGACTGTTTCCACTGTCCCTGCCACGACTAATCAGTTCATGCACACACCTGAGTTCAGGAGACACTTCGTCGAATTCGTTCCGGTTGATGCGCTGATGGCACTGAGGTTGGCGACGAAGGGGTGGAACACTGTGGTGGATGCGTTGATTGACGAGATCGTGAGGAGCGGAGCTATTATTGTTCACGATGAAAATGATATAAGTGAAGATTTAACCGAGGCTCGAGAGGGGAGTCGTGAGTTCGTAACGCGTGTGATATTTCTTCTGGATATTTCTCAGGTCGGAGACTTTGCTTGCTTGTACGCCGTCAATCTCGTCGTTGTTGATATCCCCGGGGGATTTGAGTGCATCGGTTGGGGTGCCTTCTGTGGCTGCTATAGTTTGACTGCCGTATCTTTCCCGACGACGTTAACATCAATTGGTGAAGCCGCCTTCCGTGATTGCTACAGTCTAGACAATGTCGATCTCCTCCACACCAACCTTCAAGAGTTAGGTGAATATGCCTTCATGTGTTGCTCAGAACTAAAATCGATGACGATCCCGGACTCACTTCAAATGCTTGGTAGAGACGTCTTCGGGCACTGCTCCAAGCTAGTCCCCTCCAACATTAATGTTAAAGACGCCGGCGCGGTAGTCACCCACTTCCGCTCGGATGCATATGCTAGGACTAGGAGGTTGCAGAAGAGGTTGCAGAGAAAAGAGAAAACTAAGTAAAACACGTGAAATTTCAATTGCAAAATCAAAAACGTCGTTTTTTAAAGAGAGCCACATACAAATGTCTATGATCTATACTTCTTTTATTCATTTGAAAGTATAAAATTATATTCAATTAATATTTTTGTCATTTTAAGTACACTATTCTACGTAAGTTTTCATTTCCCACTTCATCCTCCCCACGAATGCCAAAATCATGAACGCCAAACTACTCAACCAGACGATCAAAACATTACCAATATTATTCTCCGCCGACAAAATCAATACCGAGAACAACCACAGAACAATCTGCATGGGCGTTCCGAACTTCAAAAAGTCCATGTATTTGTACCCTCCTGGTCCGTAGACCATCAGATTGGTCTGGTAGCCGAAGGGACTCATGAAACTCGCACTAGCACTAAGCATCAAAGTATAACTAATGAGCTTGGGGTCGGTTCCGAATTCAAGCGCGACGTCTATGGCGATGGGGAAGATCAGGGCCGCCGCGGCGTTGTTCGTCACGACGTTGGAGATCAGAAACGTGGCTAAATAGATCATTGCCAATATCCCTGAATCCCCAATACCTAAACTCTCCCCGACGCTCGTCAATCCACTCGCGACTCCCCCTGCCACGCCCGAATTGACCATGGCCTTTCCGATCCCAAATGCAGCCGCAATCGTGACATATATATCCCAATTGATTGCATCCCTAGCTTCCTGCTGCGTCAGGATTCCCAGCGCCACCATGCCCGAGCTCGCGCACAGCGCCGTTTCTAAAAGACTAGCAACTCCGGTTGAATAAACGGCCAGCATGGCCACCGCGAGCAACAAAGCCGGAACCAGCAGCTTCAATCTCGGCGGCGTGCTATCGTCCAACTCGCTCAGAAGAGCGAAGCACAGCGTGTTGTCTTTGTTGAGACGGACGAAATCTTGGCCGGCTTCGAGGAGGAGGACGTCGCCGGCTTGGAGGACGATGCGGCCCGGCATGTCCTTGACTTTTGTGCCTTCGCGGTGAACGGCTATTACGGCACAGTTGAATCTGCGACGAGCGAAGCGAGCCGAGGAGCGAAGCGACTAGTTAGAATGAATAATCAAGACTTGTCAGCCCGTCGCTTCGCTCCTCGTTATCGTCGTTCGCTCCTCGCTGCGTCTCACCTCGTCCTGAACTTGCTCTGTTTAATACTCTTGCCAACAAGCGGTCCCTTCCTCGCAACGACCGCCTGCACCAACCGCCTGTCCGCACTCTGTCCAATCTTGCTAATCTGGTCGGTCTCCAACGGCGCCAGGCCCGGAATTTTACGAAGCTGCGACGAGCGTAGTGAGTAGCATGGGATTGGCGTTTACGAGTTAGAATTACGTAGCGGCGATAGGAGCAGAGGCCAGCTACTAGCAGCTACTAGCAGCTCGTCGCTTCGCGCCTCGCTGGGCTTCGTCCTTGCAATTTCTCACCTCGCCAATAGCGTTCCCGCTTCCGCTCCACCACAAAATATCGTTTTCTTGTAGCTTCTCGTCTTGAGATATCGTGACAGTTTCGCCGCCGCCGCCTTCGTTCGCTCCTGTTTCTGAAGCGTTGTCGTTTATCAAGTCGACTTCTTCGTGAGGCGGCGGGCTGTCGTTCTGCGGCGGGCGCGAGTGGAGCGGTGTTAGTGGTGGCGTGGTGGTGGTGTAGCGCAGCTACTAGCGGAGCTACTAGCGGAGCTGAATAACGAGCGGAATTCACGCATTCCTAACTCGTCGCTTGCTTCAAACCCCCCGGCGCCTCACCTCTGCGCTCACATCAACCGCCGTAACTGGTCTTTCGATTGAGAAGAGGTGCACGCCCGGCAGTTTGCTTATCCCACTGTCTTTCATGGTCTTGCCCACGAGAGAAGATCCTTTCATCACGACCATTGCTGATAAGAACTCCTTCCCGACGAAGGCCGTCAAGTCCTCTTCTCCGTCTTCAAAGTTCAGCGGAGTTTCGACGAATAGGTCCTTGACCAGCTCGGCGATAATCTCAGCGTCGCTTCCGACGCCTCCGGCATTCTCTACGTCGATCACACTGCGAGGAGAGCTGTGTTAGAATTGTTTTTTGTTCTTATTGTTCAAGTTTTCGCTCGCGCTTCCTCACCTCTCGGTCTCGATGTTAACCATCTCAGTCGAAAGGACCTCTCCGCCAATGTAGAAGCCGCCGTTATCGTCCGAACCCCCCTGGGTGACAGCAGCGCTGGAGATGGCGACTTCTTTCATCTTGGCGATGCCCTCGGTGGAGCCGCTTTTATGGAAATGCTGGTAGTAGGCTTCGTTGAGGCTCTTCTGACTATCAGTAGTTTCGGGCTTATTCTTGAAATGGTTCCAGTAGGCTTCGTTGAGCGACCTGCGCTGCGTGCCTGCGGTGAAGGAAGCGATTTGTGTTTGTGTGAGATGGAGAAATGGGATGCGGCAAAGTTATACACATAGGTTGCGATCTCACCTGGACTCGCCTTCTTCAAATCGCCCCCCTTCTCCTTCTCCCCGAGGGAATTGTTGGAGGAATTCCTCGAAAGAGTTCCCGTCATTCGCCGGACCATGTTGCCGAGACTGCTACGAGTGTAGCGAGTCGTGTGAAAGTTGGCGTTAATTTGTTAGGAATGCGTGACGATGATAGCGATGGAGCGCAGACTCATGGAGACTCTTGGAGACTCATGGAGACAGACTCATGGAGACTCATGGAGACTCATTACGACCATAAATATCGTACTCCCAGCTCGTCGCTTCGCTCCTCGCAGTGCCTCACCCAGTCTTGTGCTGGCTGCCGGTGAGGTCGTCCCTGCTGGTGTTGCGGCTCATGCGACCGCCGCCCTGCTGCTTATACTCGTTCGTGGCGTCGAAGTACTCCTTCGTCAACAGGGGAGAGTCGTCTCCGACTTGGAGGAGAAGGATGTCGTTCTTTTCGAATCGAACCTAGGAGTCGAGGGGTGTAGTGAAGCGCAGCGGCGAGTTAGTATGAAGAATGAAAAATAACGAAGAACTTGATTGTGACCACTCTTGGCCCTCACCTCGCCCAACCTTCCCGCTGGGGGCTTGGAACCCCTCTGGATTGCCACGATGGCGGCGCGGAAGCACACTCGAAACTTGGCCTCGTTGGCGGTCTTTCCTATCAGCGTCGAGTTCTGCGACGAGCGTAGCGAGTCACATAAATTTGAACGATTGGCGTGTTAGAATTGTGTGGCGATAATAGCAGCGTTATTGGCGGGTCTGAAGCAATCAGCGCAGCAAAATTGCGGCCGCAAATAATTTTTCTCGGCTCGTTGCTTCGCTTCTCGCTGCGTCTCACCTCTATGACACGGGTCCTAATGACTCGAAGTCCGCGCTGTTTGATGGCCTCGGTTCCTGACTCTTCCGAGAGGATGCTGTTCAGGACGCTCCAGATCTCCTCCACGTCGCCCTCGTCGATACCGAACCTGGGTGGGGTGAGTGGGGTGTGTGTGTGTTAGACGATAATTGTTGAGAATTATATATATGATGATCTACTTCTTCTTCTTCTTCTTCTCACCTTCGCCTTCTCTCCTTTCTAAGCGCCCCGCCGACTTCGCACCGCCAAATGGAGACGCTCCTCAGCCCGACGACTGAGGCCTCCGTGTGGAGCGCCTGCAGGCCGAGCTTCGACATTCCCTTGCTCAGGTCGTGCAAGAGGCCAACTCGATCGCTCGCGTTTACTCCAATGAAAATGACGTTTTTCTTGCTGGTCGTCGGGTCGGGGGACACGACCACCATCGCCGGGGCCAAGGAGTTCAGCAGCGTGGCGAGGCCGGTGGAATTCTGCCGCTCGTTCGATTTCACGCGTCTAGGGGTGGAGTTTCCGGAGCCTCCCAGGCTGCGACGAGCGTAGCGAGGAGCATTAATGAGGTGTGGAGCGAAGCGACGAGTTAGTTTAGAATTTTCTTAATGTGAAGAGCGAGAGCGATATATCAGCTAGTCGTTTTGCTCCTCGCTGGGCTTCGTCCTCGCAGTGCCTCACCTGTTCGTTCTGTGGGGAAAAAATGTGTGTGGTTGGGGTTAGGTTTTGGGTGTGACTCATCGCTTCCTCCAACTGTCTCACCTCAACCTTCCGTTCCCACCGCCGCCCTCTCCAGGCTCGTCGAACAAACTCGTCGTAATGACGGGGTACTTGTCGTTCGCCGAGGTTCCACTCCAAGTGTTGTTGCTGTTGTGGTTCCGAAACTGCGACGAGCGTAGCGAGTCGCATGGAGATTGGTGTTGCGTAATTAGCCGAGTTAGAATTACTTAGCGGCGATAGGAGCGTTGGCGTTTACGCTGAAGCTAATAGCGCAGCTGAATTTTGAGTTCCTCACAATTCCTCACCTGGTCTAGTTTACAGTCGTTTTCGTTCGGATCAGAACCGCTCCGACTTCTCTGCCCGGTGGGGCTAATTGTGCCCTCCTCTTTAACGTTTTTCCTAATCAAGCCTCGCATGTAGGCGATCGCCTTTACCCTCGTGTCCATGTCGCTGCGACGAGCGAAGCGAGTCGCATGAAGATTAAGATTGATGTGTTAGAATTGCGCGACGATAATAGCAGCGTTAGTGTCATAACTGAAGCTACAAGCGAAGTGAAACTGCGGCCGCAATTAACTTGTTCTCAGGTCGTCGCTTCGCTCCTCGCTGACACTCACCTCGCCATGAACTGCTCCTTGGAGGCTCCCAGTTTTGCCACCTCGGCGGAGTCGTCCTGGGTCGACTTCTTCTCTTCCAAGTACGCGTTCAGAGCATCGACCTTGACGTCGTTAGGGTCGGATATTCCTCCCCCTAGCCTGACGCTTCCGGAATCGCTATGAACGTCGCTTGGGCCTGCGTGCGAAGCGAGCCGGCTGGGTTAGAATCGTTAAGCAGAATCGTTCTTCGCAATTATTTTCGTCTTCTCACCTTCCTCGGCTATCTCCTCGAGCGCTCGGTTGGAGGTGAAGGGGTTAAGGGCGCCGCTGTGGATATCTAGGTCGTTCTCGTTGGTGATGGGCTCGAGGCCGTGTTCTGAGCGGAGGAGTGAAGCGACGACATGTTAGAATTGCGTGGCGGTGATAATGGCGTCCATATCTAGACTGGAGCTACTACCGATTTAACGCATTCCCAGCTCGTCGCTTCGCTCCTCGCAGCTTCTCACCTTCGCAAATTTGACCAAGGGTCTCCACGACCCCGGTGAAACTCAAGACGTCGCCGGCGTCGAGCCGCATGTTCGGGCCGACCGCTCGGTAGGTCATGCCCGACTCCTTCTTCTGGACGCTAACGAGAAAGAGGCCAGGAAGTCCTCGCATGCCCGATTCCTTGACGGTCTTCCCTCCCGCCGGGCTCCACTTTGTGATCCTGCGACGAGCGTAGCGAGTCGCATGAAAATTTACATTAACGGGTTAGAATTAGGTAGCGATAAGCCGCTTGAGCGTTTAGACTAAAGTTACTAGCGCTGACGAACTATGACCTTAATTGTCGTATTTCCGGCGAGGAGCGAAGCGACGAGTTCAAGACAACGGGTTCTCTACTTTACTCGTCGCTTCGCTCCTCATGGAGCCTCATTTTTTAGCGCAACTGTCGTATTCCCAGCTCGTCGCTTCGCTCCTCGCAGTTGCTCACCTGGCGCTGACCAGCAGGTCGTCGTCGTCTATCTGAGTCATGGCCTCTGCGGCTCCCGTCCCCTGCTCCGGTCGAGGCAGCAGAAACGGACTCAGCAGTAAAATGTACCCGATTCCGACCATCGCTACAGGGACGCCGTACAATCCCAAGTCGAACAAACCGATCGTTTGGTCAGTGTTGCAGTAGGGTGTTATGGGATCGCAGAAATTGTACTCGTTCAGAAGTCCAGCCACTACCAGGTTCGTGCTTGTGCCTATCAGAGTGCACGTTCCGCCGAGGATGCTAGCGAAGGAGAGGGGGATTAGCAGCTGAGAAGACGGCTGCTTGATGGTCTTGGCCCATCGCTGCACGATAGGGATCATCACCATGACGACGGGGGTGTTGTTCAAGAACGCCGACACGACAGCTATAGGGACCATCAACTTGAACTGTGCGCCTGTTTATTGGTGTCGAGGGTTGGAGGGTTGGAAGTTTTTGTTAGTGCAAAGACTAGACTAGTGCGGAAAGAGTTGCGCGACTGCGACTGCGACTGCGACTGCGACTGCGACTGCGACTGCGACTGCCACTGCGACTGCCACTGCGACTGCCACTGCGACTGCCACTGCGACTGCCACTGCGACTGCCACTGCGACTGCCACTGCGATTGCCACTGCGATTGCCACTGCCACTGCCACTGCAAGCGGGGACTGGTCTCACCTGCCAAGGTCTTCGGACGTCCGAGGATTTTCCCCATGTACCAGTCCAACCCGCCGGTCTGAGAAATGCCTCCGGCCACCACGAACAGCACGACGACCGTCAACAACCCCTCGTTCGAGAAGCCAGCGATGGCCTGAGACACAGTCACGATGCGAGGCAGCATGAGGAGCGTCAGAACGAACATCATGGCCAAGTCTGCGCCGATCTGGAGAGAGTCGGCGGGGTAAGAATGGGAAGAGATGGGTGTAAGAATTGGAACGTGTGCGCACGCGGGGAGAGTTCTTCGTCCAGGCGACTCTGTTATCGGCCCTGCGGCGCGACAAGGACCCGTTTTGTTTACTCTGGCACATTCCAGTCACGGCATTACCTTGTCAGATATCAACATGCCAAACAACAACGCCAGGCACAAGCTCATCCATACCACCGTGAAGGTGGACTCGTCGCGAGCCGAATCCGCCATTATTTCGGTCGTCGACCGACGAAGCAAAATTTATAAAGGGTTAGGGTCTTGTTTAGAGGCGCTACAGGTGCTGATTGTTAGATCTGGGTGCAGCTGCTACTCGTAACGTGTCAAAACGAAGGGAAAATTCAACAGAAAGTGTTTTTATCGCGTGATTATTGACGAAATATTTTTGAAGCAAAAAAGCTGAAAAAACATTTTTGTCAGAAACGATGAGCTCTGTAATCGTAGGAGTTGGAGATCGCCTGGTTGTATGTTGGGTGAGATATTCTGGTTGTGGTTGCTCCATTTGCAGTTGTTCTCGTCCATTAGCGTGAGAAGGGAGGATTTTTGAGGTATTTCTTAAGATACCGGCGACGAACACGGATCCACGACAACGACAACGTCACCAACGAAACTGACACGACACGACACGACATGACGACACCACAACGTACTAACCTTAACCTTCCTTGTAGCCACCTTTCGCCGGTAGGAATGCTCGGCAGTACACTGCGAGCGTCTCATCCATCAACATCGTAGAGCGTGAGGTCCTTGGCCACGGCCAGCCGGTGAAGGGTTTCTGGGTGAAGTTTTCGTAGGACGAAGATGTCCAGGACTTCTGTCCTCTTGAGAGCGATCGCTGGTGGGACAAGAAGGAGGAACTGGAGCCGATGGAGACACCGCGTAAGAAGATCAAGATTGAGCAGCGCGTGGTTGAGAGCGCTGTGGTGACTCCCTCTGCCCCGTCTGCAACCTCCGTCAGGGTGAAATAAGAGCAGGACAAGAAGCTCGCCAACTCCTCGGTTCCTTCCAATCTCGTAAAGAATCAGATCGAAAAGCAAGACTTCACGCGGCTGCGAATTCTCGCTTTAAAGTACCGCACAGGATTTCTCCTCAAGAAATTCGAGCATTACCTGCTCCGAAGTTCTCCAAACCACAGTCTGGTATCGCCTGTCCACGCGCGCTTGGTGATGCGGCAGTCCGTCGCTCTCTGGAGGGGTCGAGGCGTCCGCTACGACTCGCCCTAGTAGGGCTGGAAAGCTAATTGCTGGTTCATGAAGGATGTGCTACAACCCCTCGTCACCGACCTCGTCCACCTGAAGGTTTTGGCGATCGAGGCGGAGAGAATGTACGATCGCGATCACGGGAACGGATGGCTCTTGCGACATCCCATCCAGAAGATGATCCTGTTCAGGCAGTACATTCTTAGCGCGAAAGGGGAGGCGTTCCTGGAGCAGCCCCTTCCGAAGGCTGTTGATTTAGATGAGTACGACCTTAACAAGAGCGGCGGCAGCATTTGGAAGGAGAGCGTCGCCTTGAAGGAGGAGAACGAAGAGTACGAGGACTATATCAAGGTTGTCGAGCCGCCGCCAAAGCCCGAGAAGGTGGTTTTCGGTTTGACGAACAACGACCATGACGAGGACGAGGACGAGGACGAGGACGAGGACGAGGACGAGGTGAAGGAGCAGGTGAAGGCGGAAGAGGTGAAGGCGGAAGTGATGGAAGTGGTGGAGGGTCCGAACCCGGAAGAGGAAGTCTTCAAAATCAAGAGAGAGATCAAGATGGAAAACCAAGCCAGCAGGAATCGCAATCGCAGCAACTACGAGGTAACGAGGGTCGCCAAGATCTTCGACGGGATCGCTTTTCCGGGCGTCGTCGTTACGCTGAACGACGACGACGAAGAGCCCTGGTGGAGGGTGGAATACAACGCTGGGGATGATGAGGTCCTGAACGAGGCCAAGGTCAAGCGAGGCGCGGAATTGTACAGGAAGGAGTTCGGCGGCAGCGAAGGCGGCGGGGCAACCAAGAGAAGGTTATTTTGAGAGTAAGGAGGGAGTGAAATATACATTATTTGGAAAGAACAACAAAACGTTTATTTTGGGAAAAGAGCAAAATTTAACATGATTTCATGATAATCAACACAAAACCTAAATGTAATTCATTCTATAAAACATCAAATCTTCATACTATATTACAATTTTACCCTTCAACCTCCTCCTCTCCCCCCCCTACCTACACCCGACTCTCAAAGAACTCATCCTCGTCGACGTGCTCTGCCATGACAGAGCTTAAAAAATCATCCACCTCTGCAATGGCCTCGTCCTTTTTGTGCTTCTTGTTCTTCTCCGGTGAGTACGAGCCGATGGTGTGGCTTATGGCCTGAACTTTCCCCCACTTGCTGGTCCATGCCCTTCCCATCTCGTTCTTGCTGTGCGCGGTGAGGCCTAGTTCAGCGGTTTTCTGGTGGACGACGAGGCCTGCGAAGAGCGAAGCTAGCCGTGTTAGAATTGGGTGGAGTGAAAGCGGCTTGAGCATTTAACTCTAAAGCTACGTCGCTTCGCATTGTTACTCCCTCAAATCCTCCCATTCCCAGCTCTTCGCTTCGCTCCTCATGACGCTTTGTCTCACCTGTGCCTAGCACTGTGCTCAGGCGCCTCTTCATGCGGCTCTCCAGGTGCGCGACGTCCATCTTGGTGGAATCACCCCTGTTCAACGTTTCCCGAAGTTTCTTGCTGTAATTCGAAATCTCGCCCTGGAGGCCTTCGTCGGGGTAGTCGCTCAAGCTGTGGACTCCGTCGCGTATCCTCTCGAGCAGCCCCTCGGCCGTGCCTCGCCACTCCGCCGAGACCACCGTGTCCAGCGATGCGCTCATCATGTTGAAGATGAGGTCGAGACCGTGCACGACGCCGTCCGGGAGGAGGACGCCCGGCACGCCAGAGGAGGCGCGCTCGACGTGGATGCTGAGCATGTTGGCGACGTGCTCGATCAGGTCGCTAGCGAGCCTCCCGACAATATCGAGCTTCGTCAGCTGCGGGAGGATGTCTCGCATCTTCTTGTTCCCGCTCATGAGCGGGATCGCGCTCAAGAGGACCAGGCTGAGCGACTGCGCGAGCCGAGGAGCGAAGCGACGAGTTAGTATAATATAAAATGCTCATAGTATACTGGTATGGTTACTCGCACGAATTCCGAATTCCAAGCTCGTCGCTTCGCTCCGAGTTGCTTCGCACCTCGATCCGGACATGCGGAAGGGAGACCTGCAGGCCAAAGGCGGTGAGGCAGGTGTGGCCGTGGCCGTCGTCCTTGACGATGTCGTCTATTTCCTCCTTCTTTCTCCCGAAGAGGGCGTGCAAGGTCTCCTGGGTGTTGGGCCCTATCTTCATGCCGATTTCTCCGAAGAACTTGAGGACGATGTCGAGGCGAAGCTGCCCCGTCCCGATGTCGGCGCTGCGACGAGCGAAGCGACAAGCATTGATGTGTTAGAATTAAGTGACATAGACATAGACATAGACATAGACATAGACATAGACATAGACATAGACATAGACAACACGTTCTCTTTTTACTCGTCGCTTCGCTCCTCATGGAGACTCATTGCGACTGTAATTATCGTATTTCCAGCTCACCAATCTATCAACTTCGCCACAGCCGCCTGGGTCTTGTTCGGGTCATTTTCGAAGATGTTGCCGACCTTGATGCTCATGTCGGCGAAGAGATTGAGCTTTTCCATGACTCTCGTACTGTGCTCGCGAATCACCTCCGGGTGGTGCGGATCGAAGTGCGGGATCATGCCGTTGTTGCTGCTTCTCCTGTGGTCGCTGACGGCGCGCTTTCTCACTCCAAACAGCCCCCCCATCGTCATGAGGCTCTCCACCTTCCTGATGCTCGAGGTGAGGATTTTGGATCCGTCTGTTGGGGTTGCGACGGGGGGGGGGCGGGCGAGCGAAGCGAGCCGAGGACGAAGCCAGAGCGAGGAGCGAAGCGACGAGTTAGTTTAGAATGTTCTCAAAACTCACGGAATTTAAGTATTCCCAGCGAGGAGCAAAGCGAACCCGACGAGTTGAACGAAATCAAGTACAAATACTAGGAGCTCTCGGAGCGCTCGGAGCGAAGCGACGAGTTGAACGAAATCAAGTGCAAATGCGAGGAGTGCTCGGTACAAATCCTCGTCGCGTTCGCTCCTCGTTGAACGTAACCAAGTACAAATCCTCGCTCGCTTCGCTCCTCACGTTAGTGCTTGAACTTAAATTTAGAAATGTGCCGTTTCTTTCTCACCGTCGCCTCCGCCGCTGCCATTTGCCGACTGCGTCACAACGTCGCCGAACTTGGAGAGCACCCCTAACACTTGATTCCTAGACTTTCTGAAGGTGTCGGTGCCGTCACTATCACTATCGTCGTCGTCGGCGTCGGCGTTGTCTGGGTCCTTGCCCAAGAACATTTCCATCATGGGATCTTTCTGTAAGTCGGAAAGCGAGTTAATTTCAGGTTTCAGTTGTTTGCTCCTGCATTTTTTTCGTGAAATGTGATTGATACTTGATTGATACGGCGCCACGAAGCCCTCCTCGAGGAGAGCCAGCTCGTCTTCCGAGGTGTTGCAAGGGGAGAAGTAGGGACAATCCTCGTCGTCCTCGTCCGTGACGCTGCCTACGACGAGCGTAGCGAGGAGCATTAGCAAGTGGAGGAGCGAAGGGACGAGTTAGAATTTCTTTTCCTTAATGCTCGTCGCTTCGCTCCTCGTAGTTCCTCACCTCCCTCACTAACGAATCTTCTCATCTTTCTTCCCCTCTGCCCTCTGCAACAATAGCGACCCTTGCCTTCACACCCTCCCCCCGCACACCTGAACATCGGCCTGAGAGTCATGGGTCCGGGAGGATTGAAGAAGTTGTACTTTGTCTTGACGTTTCCAAGTAAGTCAAACTCTGCGTGAGGGTTGGGGGGGTTGGGACGCGATTTTGATGAGTTAGATATTCGTCCTCTAATACTACACCACTTAAATCGAAGAGACTACGTTCTCTCTCACCTCCAAGCTCGCCGTAAGACTCTTCGGAGTTCGCCACGCTCGGGCAATCTTTGAGGTAGTCCCTGACGGTTTCGGTCAAGGGCTTCTTCAGGGAGCGTCGCAACGCGCGACGTTTGGTCCGGCGCTGGTCCAACACGTCAATGATGGCGGGCGGAAGCGTAACGAGGGAGATTGTTGGTCGCAGCTGTATTGTGGAGGAGGTGGTGGAGGAGGAGGAGGAGGAGGAGGAGGAGGAGGAGGAGGAGGAGGAAGAAGAAGAGTCGAGGTCTTTTCTGGCGTCGGCTTGCTGTTGCTTTCGAGCTTCCTCGATGTTATACTCGAGAGTGTACTTCTCTCACGGCGAGGGTCAGTGATACTAAAATGAGACAGAGGCGGCCTGGGAAGCAGAGACGTGAAG
>BLQM01000079.1:37817-49210 GCA_012489335.1 Triparma laevis f. inornata
GAAGAAGAAGAGTCGAGGTCTTTTCTGGCGTCGGCTTGCTGTTGCTTTCGAGCTTCCTCGATGTTATACTCGAGAGTGTACTTCTCTCACGGCGAGGGTCAGTGATACTAAAAATGAGACAGAGGCGGCCTGGGAAGCAGAGACGTGAAGCAGCAGCGAGGAAAACGAAGACCTCGTTGATGACAATGACGATGACAGTGAATGGTAGGAAGGCTTACCTGGAACATTTTCCTCATGTACTGGCCGAGGGCAAAGATGAGGGCGAGGACCAGGTGCGCGAGGATGTAAATGAGGATGAGGACGTAAACGAGGCCGAAGACCGTTCCCGCGAGACCGCTCTGCATCATGTTGCTAATGTCGTCGTAGGGAAGTTTTCCTGCGACGAGCGAAGCGAGTCGCATGAGGATTGGCGATAACGAGTTAAAATTAAGTAACGACGAAAGTAACATCGACGCTAAGACTGAAGCTACTAGTGCAGTTGGATTACGGCCGTAATTGTCGTATTCCCAGCTCGTTGATTGGCTCCTTGCTGCGCCTCACCTTGCAACGCCTTGAGGGTCGTGAAGAAACTGCTCAGAAAGCTAGAGTAATTCTCGACGTAGTAGCCAAAGGCGATCTGGTTGCTGAGAGCGGAACCGCTCATGAAGACGAAAAACATTAGCACGAAGAGGAACAGGCCGTGGTTGCTGAAGAAGGAAATGAACTCGAAGAGCCTCACCCAGCTCAGGAAGATGAAGAGGGCGTTGATGCGGTCACTGTAGTTGGCCCAGGTGGCGGGGGTCTGGAAGTCGATGTAGGAGTCGCTCGCGGGGTCGACGTTGGTGGGAACGAGGACCATGGCGACGTAGCGGGACCCGAGGTAGGCGTAGTAGACGGCGAGTTGCAGAATCAAGAACATGTTCCAAAACCACCACGCCCCGCCTTTCGCTCCGATGACTTTCCTCATCATCTTAAACAAAGTTTTCTTCTTCGGTTTCTTGGACGGGCTCTTGGAGAGGGTGCTTTCCCTCTCTTCCGCGTTGGTCGACAGCTGATAGAGGGGCGATAGAGGGGCGGGACTGTTAGTACTTGTTGGGACGAAAATTACAATATATGGGCTGTGTAAATAAAGGTAACGCCTCACCTCGGACTCTCTCGACTTTTTGGCCCTGAAGTCCCACCAGGCGTCCTCCTCGACGCAGCAGTGCGCCACGTTGAACTGCCACGTGCAAATCTTGAAGACCGTGAGGCAGATCTGCAGTATAACGATCAAGGCCACCAAGGTGATGACAACCAAGCAGGCCACCTCGAACGACATTCGGATGATGTGCCTCCTGTCGCAGAGCTGCACGTCGTCCAGGGTGGCGATGTTGCAAGTGTAGAGATCGGCGACCTTGACGTGAGCCGACGGGTACACCCCGCCGGAGAGCGGCATGTCGAACGTGAAGCGGATCGTAATGAGCCTGCGACGAGCGTAGCGAGGAGCGGAGGAGCGAAGCGACGACGAGTTAGAATTGCGTAGCGAAAAAAGATGCTTGAGCGTTTAGA
This sequence comes from Triparma laevis f. inornata, assembly GCA_012489335.1. Taxonomy (NCBI): domain Eukaryota; class Bolidophyceae; order Parmales; family Triparmaceae; genus Triparma; species Triparma laevis. The sequence continues at coordinate 39,345 of BLQM01000079.1, forward strand.
CCAAACCTACTGCGCTTCGCCTCAGTATTCACACTAATATCGTATTCATAGCTCGTCGCTTCGCTCCTCGCGACTTCGTACCTCTCCACGTTGAAGTTCCAGAAAGCCATGTCTATGAAGAGGTAGCGGGTCTGCAGGTCGACGAACTTGCTCTGGTACAGGGTGGCGTAAAGGATCGCCGCCTCCGTTCCGTTTCTGTTGGGTAGGATTTTGGAGAAGCCCGGGCTCCTGAGTTCGTATCCCATGTTGCTGTGGGGGGGGGTGGGGGAGGGGTTAGAATTGTGGCGCTGGCGGTTCTGCGAGGGAGAGAATGATAATTATATTATTACATTATGCTCTTACCTCAGAATACTCGCTTGCACCTCCTCGTTGACCAACGGCTTGTACTTGTAGCCCCCCCAAAACGGCCCGCTGCACTGCGACGGAGGGTCCGTCCAATCAAAGTTTTCGTCGTCGCACTCGAACGTACTGTTCGCGTACGGAGTCGTGTGCTGGTTCTCGTCGTTCTGGTAGCAGTAGTAGCCGCTCTCCCACTCGGCGTCCTGCTCGTCATCCGTGACGTCTTGGTCAGTGAGGGTTTCGTTCTGTTTGGGAATTGTGCGGTGTTAGTATATTTTGGGAAGTTTTTGCAAATTCCGTTTTTACAAATTCCTCCATGGTAGAGCTCGTAACCCCAATTCGCACCTTCTCCGACTCCGTGAACGTCGCATACAGGTCCGAGAAGAGACCCTTCGGCGCTTTTTCCATGCAATCGTACTTGGGCGTCCTGTACTGACTAATCCTTATCCCCCCCAGAAGCATCTGCTGTCCGAAAACGAAGCCGTTCCTGCCTCCTCCCCTGAACCTAGGGTCGCCGTCGAACGTGTTGGCTGAGTAAATTCCGTTGTGAAACGTAGTCCGCAGCCAACTGTACATGTCCTTGACCGTCGAAACGCCGTCCAGTGTCATGTTCCCCAAATTGATGTTGTACACCTGCTTGCCGTCTGGGTACGGCTGTCTCCGAGCGAAGCGACGATCGAAATGACGATCGAAGCGAGTCGCATTAAGATTGGCGTTAACGAGTTAGAATTACGTAGCGGTGATACTGCGTCGAAGTATGTTGACTGAGCTACAATGCTGAGCAGTCTTACATAACGAACGAGTTAACATGTTACCAGCTCGTCGCGTTCGCTCTGAGACTGCGTCTCACCTTGAACTGAGAGCCGCTCAACTGATCGACCAAGGACTTTTGCATGTCGTAAATCGTGTACGGATCCAGCGACGCGTCGTGCCGCCCGTGCATCGCTGTGATAGAGTACGCGAGGAGGAACATTATGTACGCGATTAGTACCATTAACTTTTTATCGGCTGTCACTTTGTCGATCTTCTTCTTGGCGGCGGCGTTTTCGGCTTTCTGACGGATGTTGTCTTTGAACTCGGTCAGGGGGTTCAGTAGGCCGCCGATGTTCTGCAGGGCTGATAGACCGCCTAGGCTATTAAGGTTGAAACCGCCAGCACCAGAAGTCGGGTTGCGATGGAGGGGAGAGGGAGGTTTGGGGCCAAGTGGTTTACCGTGCCGGAAGGGTAGGGCGCGGGTGGAAATTCCGTTCAGACCGGCGGCCATGCGGGCGCGCATGGAAGACGTGCTCGGAGTTGGCGAGGCTTTCGCACGCGTGGGAGACGCAGGCGAGACTGTGACGGAAGTGAGGGAACGAGGGTCAGGGTGAGAGGCTGAACGACGCGAAGACGTTTCGGGAAAACTTGACATTGCCGGAGATTTGTGTGCTACTGGCATTGAAACGGCTGCGCCGGTCGTTTCTCACCTTCTAATGGCTCCATAATAAGAAAGAGAGGGCCCTATTCGATCGAGCAGGCAGTTTAATTCGCCACAAGAATGGGCAAGGTAGTACGGGGCGTGTCGGCCTAGAGTGAGGCGGGGATGGATTAATTCTTGAGATTATGGCTGTCGTAATTCCGTTATCGACTCGTAAATCCACGAAATCTACACATTCATTTCCCAGCCGAATCGCATTTCGGATCTACCCGATTTCTCGATAATCCTCTTTTGACCTACGAGCGACGCCATCATGGTCAGAGTTCGTTGGCGGCGCCATATCCATCGCTAGCTGGCCATTTCCGCGCCGAGAAGGATGAGAACACCCCAACTTTCTCAAACTTCGCGTTCCTGAATCCAACTTACGCAGCGCAGTTGCGTCGTCGCGAACACTCATTCGTACCTGTGCGAGCTGCGCGCCAGCGCTGCTGAGCACCCGGGCCACGATTCGCCGCCAGCCCGCCCCCCCCCAGCCCCCCAAACCACCACCCCAACTTACCCTCTCCCTCGTCCCCCCCCGCAGACTTTCACATCAACGCAAGACTCTCTCATCTTGGGTTTCACCATAACCCTATCCGCCATCTCCTTCATCGGCGCCTCCCTAATAATCGTATCCTACATCCTCTTCGCTCCCCTCCGCACGAACTCCTTCACCCTCGTGACCCTCATGTCACTTGCCGATGTTCTTGGAAATTTTTCATACTTCCTTGGAGACCCTACCTCGAACACCGGCCTCTGTACTTTCCAAGGCGTGCTCCAGCAGTTCGCTGAGCTCTCTTCAATCCTGTGGTCAACGATAATCGCGTGGACACTTTACGCCGCCGTCGTTCACAGAAAGGACACTTCAAAAATGCTTCACAAATTCATCGCAGTAGGTTTTGGCGTTCCATTCCTCCTCGCCCTCTTACCTCTAACAACCTCATCCTACGATAACACGGGCGCGTGGTGCTGGATCACAGCTGAGGACGTCGCTGGACAGCTGTGGAGGTGGCTGATATTTTATGGGCCTTTGTGGAGCGCTATTGGCTTCAACACTTATAGGTGAGAAAATAAGAATGCACGGAGAGAGGAGATCGGAGCCTCGATCCTTTCATATGCCATACTATATTACATTCACTGCATTACATTCCTACACTACATTACATTCTAACTCGTCGCTTCGCTCCTCGGCTCCCCTCGTAAACACAGCGTCTACATCGTCAGGAAAGGCCTGAAGAGCGCGTTCGCCGGAGCGGACGAGATTCCTCAGAAGTACAAGGTCCTCATCAACAAGCTCAAGTGGTACCCGATAATCCTGGTGTTCTGCTGGTTCTGGGGCACGGTGAACAGGCTTCAGAACGCGTTCAACCCGGGGAACGAGGTGTTCTGGCTATATTTTTTGCAGGCGTTTTTTCGTTCGATGCAGGGGGCCTTGAACGCGGTGGCGTACGGGGCGCAGGGGAGCGTCCGGGAGGAGTGGGCGAGATGGCTGAGCGATAGGCCGAGGATGGGGTGGCTGGTGGAGAAGGTTCGGCCGCCCATGACGGAAGCGCCAGTGACTGACGGTGATGAAGACGTATCAAACGACGAGACAGTTTTGTAATATTTAGACGGTTTTGTTGCGGGTGGGGGTTGGGAGGGGGCTTATTTAACGACTTAAAATCATAAACCAAATAGTTTGCCGAAGTACAAGAGACCAATTTTTCTTCTTATTTATTCCTTGCTGTTTCTGGCAAAATCCTTGGATACACAGCATAAAATGAACAACAACAGGTATGCAGTGTAGATTACGACACGCGCTTGTTTTGCATTTAGAAGCAAAGTTAGGGCGATAATTTCCTGGCAACTAATTAAGCGATAGCCCCGATCGCCCCGTAAAGCTAACTAATAGTACATTCCAACCTCTGTGGGATCAACACCTTATCGTCTTCACTTCTTACTATTTTTCCTTCTCTGTCGCTTCTCCCCCCACCTCTTCTAACACCCTCGCTAGCAAACAAAACAACAGAAATGAGCGTGCAATATTAAAAAATAATAGTACGAACAACAATAAGTTACCCCCAGGCTCCTCAGGGAAGACGTGCCGTGTACATCTAAAGTATGGGAATTGCAGGTATGGGCGGGCCTGCTTCCACGTCCACAATGACCCACACGCCACAACAAATCCAATTCCTCGGGCTCGCAGAGGCTTCACACGCCAACCCTCCACCCTGAGCGCCAGCGAATGCAACCACTTGAAACGGGAGTCACTCCTCTTCGCAGTCCCCAGAAGCCGCACCGACGAGATGAAGACCCTTATTAAGAGGTTAGCAGCTCACCTCCACCCGGAGAAGTGCGCGATTGAAGTCCCTAACCAAGACGCCAAAGTCCCTTCAGATTTCGAAGCGTTCTATCGCGAATCCTTAAAGGCGGACCTTGCAGACTTCAAAAACAACCTCAAAAACGTCACAGACGACAACCTCAATCATCCTTACCAAAACGCCCCTCGACGTTGGAAGAAGTATAACGGAGCCGATACAGACTCTTTCTGGACGGACGGCTTCTTTTCGAAGTTCGACTCCAAGTCGCTTGACCCCTTCAATCGCTTCTTCAGAACCTCGGACACGTTTGAGAACAGCGCGAAGAGGTATTCGAGCGACAGCGAAGGCCTGATGTTGGAGACATATCTCGCACACCAAGTCTTGAAGCGAAACAAATCATGCCACAACTGCGGCAAGGTGGCGTTGAGGTGGGCCGGCGGAAGCGCTGGGCCGTGGAAGGACATCGTCTGCACTTCGTGCAAAGCAGTGTACGAAGTCAAGGCGAAGAACAGCATCACCAAGTTCAACGGAAGCTCTACGGTTGGCTGCAGTAGAACTGTCAACGGTGGCAGTCTGAAGGCTTTCTGTTCGCTGCCTGATGACGTTGAGAAATACCTCATCATCTTGAAGCGAGAGGACGGAGGGGACAGGCGCGGAGAGGGCGAGTCCGTCGTTTTGAGCAAGATCAAGAACGTCAAGGCGAAGTTGACGGGCCGCACGTTCACCGGGGGAGGCTTTTCCACCACGATAGATCTGAAGCCGCTGGAGTTTATGATTGCAAAGAATGTGAGGTTCTTCACGCACTGGTTTCGACTGGAAGAGCTCGGTAGGTACGACCAAGTCTGGAGGGAGAGAGTCGTGAGGGAGGTCTTCGCAGAGGTCTTTCCGCTTGACGAGGTTGACTGGGACGGATTCAAAGCCAGGCGGCTGGCGGCGGAGCCGGCAACTGAGACGGCGCAGGAAACGACCGTCGTTGTGCCAAATGCTGCAGAAGTAGTTATTCCTCCGCCTCAGCTCTCCAGGTTCACGACGGACCAGAGGAAGGAGGCGGACGATTGGGAGGTGTTGTGGGACGAGGGAGAAAATGATGGTGCAGAAGAGGTGGGCGTGGAGGGGGGCGGGGGTTAGAATAGAAGGTGAAGATTGTCGAGTAAAATGGGCGAGAGAATAAATAAATTCAGATTAAAAAATTTACTATAAACGGGACTTTTTTTGCAACAAATAGAGCTACTTTTTTTATGGCGCTGCAATTAATTATCCAACTGCCTCATCTCCCGTAAAGCGCCCACGCCACCTGGCTCCCGAAGCCCGCGCCCAGCCTGAGCGAGTACCTGTGAGCGTAGCTTCCCCCTTCGCTGAGCTTGATGTCACCCAAGTGTTTGTCGATTTCGTTGAGGTTGGCGACCGGAGGTACTCTTTGCTGCTTCAACCCTGAGCAGCAGGCCGCGTCTTCGAAGGACACTCCCATGCTGTGTCCGGTGAACCCCTTGGTGTTTGTGATAAGCATCCGGGAGAGGAGTTCGGCGCCGAAAACGGAGCGCAGCGCCGTGATTTCGTTATAGGAGCAAGAGGCCGTGGGCGACGAATTGGTCGATGTCTCGTGGGCGTAGTAGACTCCGTGCTGCGCGATCTCCTCCTTCGTGATGCCGTGCAGTTTCTCGACGTCGGCCAAGAACCTCGTCAGCTCGGAGGCGATGTGGGGCGAGGACATTGCGGCGCCGTGGTAGGCCGAGTTGGAGAACTGCGAGTGAATGAGATGAGCCAAGATAGGTGCGGACCTCGGAGTCGCTACGGCGGCAGACTCTAGCACTATGCCAACTCCTCCCGAGCCGACAATCATGCCGGACCTCGAAGGGTTGAAGGGCCTCGCACCCTCTTCGACTGTGGACTTGGTGGTGGCGGCGCCGAGCGCGACGAACCCGTTGCCGATGAAGGGCAGGAGGGCGTCGGAGCTAGCAGAGTCGCCCGCAATGACCACGACGCGCTTGCATCGCCCGAGCCTGATCCAGTCCGACGCAATGGAGAGGCCGGTGGTCGTGCCACTGCACGCAGTGTTGACCTGGCAGTTGGGGCCGCGGCACTTTGCGACCTGTGCGAGCTGGGAGTTCCCGAGGCACAGGACCTTGAAGAGGAATTTCCTGCGAGGAGCGTAGCGAGTCGATGAGGATTGGCGTTCACGAGTCAGAATTACGTAGCGGCGATAGGAGCGTCGGTGTTTACACTGAAGCTAATAGCGCAGCTGAATTTCGAGCACAATTGTCGTATTCCCGGCGAGGAGCGAAGCGACGAGTTCGTAGACAACGAGTTCTGTACTTAACTCGTCGCTTCGCTCCTCGCAATAACTCGTCAGAATTACGTAGCGGTGATAGGATCGTCGCTGTTTACACTGAAGCTAATGGCGCAGCTGAATTTTGAGCGCAATTCACATATTCCTAGCTCGTGGCTTCGCCCCTCGCAGTTTCTCACCTGTCGAACTCGTAAACCGATCCGTCGCGAACCTCGTCCTCTGTTTCTTCCCGAGCTCTCGCCCGAAGGCGTGCAAAGCTGCGACGAGTTAGAATGTTGTAAATAGCAATGGCAGCAAGCGAACGAACGACTACAACGAGGAGCTCAAGATACTAACAACCTTCTACACTAACTCGTCGCTTCGCTCCTCGCTCTGGCTTCGTCCTCGACCCTCACCTGGCCTCGTCCTCGTCGCTGAGCTTGCCCTGGGCACTGGCCCGCAAGAACTTGCTCCTGAGCGCCTCAACCAGGCGCTCCGATCCCGCCGCGCCGACGGTTTTGGACTGGAGGAATCGCATGACTTCGTCCACGGTGGCATCAAGCCCCGGGAAAGATGTGATGTATATGACTCCGGTGTCATCTCTCATTCGCTCCTCGAGCTCCCAGCCTCCGTTCCCCCCCTTCAGAAGACCGGCGTTTTTCATCGCGTTGAGCCCGCAACAAACCGCGACGGAAGCAGCCAGGTCCATGGTCCCGACGAGGGACTTGGGAACGCCGAATTTCGTGGCGTCGAAGTCGTTGATTTTGGCCGCCAGCTTGAGCGTCATTTCTTCGCTCGTGATCTTGATTTTTTCACGGACGGAAGCGGTGGCAGCGGTGTACTTGAGCTGGTAGACGTTCTTCTCGAGCATGCTGGCGAGGAGCGAGCCGGAGATGGGCTGGATCATATTCTGTCCGCTCAGGAGCTTGTCGATATTGTCCGCGCTGAAGGGGTCCTCGAAGCCGGGCAGTCCCACCGCAACTCCGGTAATCGGAATGAAGCCCTCCTCGACCTTGGTGTCGGTCTCCTCCCGCTCGACCTTGCCCTCGTTCTTCTCCTTCACGAGCCTCTTGACCATGGCCGTCGCGAGCGCACCCCCGTGGACCTCGACCGGTCCCTTCTTGACGCCGTAGCTCCTTCTGAATTTGTCGTCGATCCCTTGAAGGAAGTAGGTTCCCTCCCAGAGACTTTGAGTCGGGTAGAGAGGCGAGTACCCCTTCGGGCTGCTGTGCATGAGCTCGCGGCAGTCCAAGGCCAGGTCGAGCTCCTCCGCTCCCACCTTGACGCGAGCTTGGAGCCTCTCCTTGAGCTTCATCCTTTCTCTGCATTTGACGAGCGTGAACCTGTCGCCGTCGGTTTCCCTCACCACTAAATTGTACATGGTGGCTGCGGCGACGTGTTAGAACGAAGTGGGGTTGAGAGCGGCGTACATTTTTACACCGACGACACTTTTAGCCGTATTCCCAGCTCCTCATAACGCCTCACCTATGCTTCCGCTGCCGTAGCTGAACACTGCTAGTTCTTTGTCCGCCTTCAAGTCCTCTCCCTCCACAACGCCGCACAGCCCCATGAACACCGACGCCGCGTATGTGTTACCGATGCGTCTGCGTCGAGTTGGGTTTAAATTGTGGATTAGATTGGATTAGCTTGGATTAGCTTGGATTAGCTTGGATTAGCTTGGATTAGCTTGGATTAGCTTGGATTAGCTTGGATTAGCTTGGATTAGCTTGGATTAGCTTGGATGAGTTTGGATTCGTTCGCTCCTCACACAACAGTCTCACCTGCTGACCTCTAGCCCCTTTCCCATCTTCTTGTTGAACTCCTTCTCCACCCGCTTTTGGGCCAATTTGTCGTAGTCTCGGCTCTTGATGTCGAGCTCAGCGCACCACGGGGCCGCCGGATCGTCGTAGTACTGCAGCCTCGAAAATGACTTTCTGACAAGCTTGTTGTACGGGGCGTGAAACACCCAGTACGCCGGCGACGAGAAGGCGAACGGTTTCGATGTGCGTGCCTCGTACTGTAGAAACGAGATTGTTGTTATTGTTCGGGTTAGGGCTAATTTGAATTGGATCGATAAAATGAATTACTATGGCTTTACTATTTTTTTAAACTCACCTCCTTGCGAAAACCCTCGTAGCAACCGCGCAAACTGCGGAAGTAACACTCTTGGCTGACCTTCCCGTCAACCTGCGGGTACTCCACCTCGTGGTCCGCCTTGTAGAAGTCCCACACGTCCTCCGTCCAGCTGGCCTTGACTCCGCCGAACTTCAACCAACTGTCCTCTCCGACCAGAACCGCCACGGCGCCACTCCCGCTGGTTGGCCTGGCCGCCCCTCTCGCGTAGGCCGCTATGTCCACGATGACGCAGATGGCCTTCTTTCCCTTGTTGTACGGGTTCGTGCAGTAGTTGACGCAGTTGAGAAAGGCCGCCGTGCCTCCATAGCACGCATTCAAATTCGTCGCGCCCTCAACGTTGGGGTTGCCGAGCGCCCGCAGCAACGAGGTCTTGAGGCTCTTGCTCTTGTCCGTCAGCGTCTCGGTACCTATCTCGAGGCGGCCGATTTCGGAGCCCTTGATGTCGTACTTCTTGAGCAGGCTCGTCAGGACCGTCAGCCCCATGGACGTGGGGTCCTCGTTGTCGGTGCAGAGGCTCATCTGAGCCTGGCCCAGGCCGATGGTGTACTTGCCCGCGCTCGCGCCGTTGTGCGACTCCAGCTCCGACTGCTCCAAGTACGTCGAAGGGAAGTACGGCTCGATTGCAAGGATTCCCACGTTCTGCGGCATCTCGTCGACCTTGGGGACCTTGGGCTTGGGCAATGTCTCTGCGATGGACATCGCAATGGCCTCCTTCCGAGCACGCTGAGCATTGGTGTTGCCTGTCACCGCGGTCAGGGCCGCGGCCGCGGCAGCTCCTAGCAACGCAGACTGAAGAGCGTCCATAGTTATACTAAAGGCTTCAAGAGCGTCTATGAATGAAAATTTGGTTAGTCAAATTGTGGACGAGGACGAGACCCGCGACGAGGCGCAAAAGTCACTGAAAGAGATGGAATCGAGTGAGTATCACTTTTGAACTGTCGGCAGTGTACTTAATACCATTGGAGACTAACCCTGACACTTACCGTGGACTCAAGAAAGCCGATTAAATTTGACAATACCCAAACTTTTGTCCAAAATACAAATGATACCATCACCCAATAAAAAGCCTTAAAATAAAGATCGTATTTATTAAAACAGTTACAATTTATTACATTTCTACTAGTTAGAGCCACGGAGCCCACCCGAAGTAGAGCTTACTCAGATTTTCAACGCTCCTGGCCTCTCCTATGAGCAAGCTCACTTGCCCTTCAACGCTCAGGCTCTCACTCACGTTCTCCTCGTAGCCCCTGAGCTTGGACGCGATTTTATTCAGGGCCCTGGTGGCCGCGTCGTTGTCGTCTTCGCCTCCTTCCGAGCCGTTCATGATGGACTCGTGATGCAATCCTCCTCCTCCTCCCCCCCCACCCCCACC
>BLQM01000079.1:75063-94266 GCA_012489335.1 Triparma laevis f. inornata
AACAACAGTTCGTCGCCACCTCCCAGAACGCCCTCGGCGTCGTGTGGTCCCTCTTCCTATGGACCAGCGGAATCCGCAAGACCCCCAACCTCACCAGCGCGGACATCATTGCGTGCGTCCCCATTGGCCTCTGCGCTGCTGCCGCCCATGGTGGCTCCGTTCTCGCCATGGGAGCCGGCGCCGTCAGTTTCGCGCAGATCGTGAAGGCTTGCGAGCCCGTCTTCGCGGCCGTCATCGGTCTCCTGTCCCCCCCCATTGACGTCAAGCCTCCTCTTGCCTATGCCATGCTCCTTGTCATCGTCGGTGGAGTCGGACTCGCCTGCGTCAAGGAGGGCAAGGGAATCGACATCAACACCACCGCCCTCATGTTCGCCTCCGTCGCCAACGTCGCCGCCGCCTTCAAGGGAAAGCTCGGAAAGGCTGTCACCGACAAGCTCAAGAAGGTGAGCGAGCGGTAAATGGGTATTCATATTCCCCCCCAACCCCCCTCGTTTAACCCTCCGACCACTGTGTGCCCGCTAACCCTTAGGACAAGTCCAAGAACATGGACTCCGCCAATGTCTACGCCGTCATGAACATTCTCTCCTTCCTCTGGACCGTCCCCATGGTCCTCATCGAGGAGGTAAGTAAAAAAGCCCCATCTCACTTCTCAGCTTACCCCAAATTCTCTAACCCCCCCTCAACAGCTCCCCACCCTCGGACAGGAGTGGGAAGGCGCCGTCAACAAGCACGGCCTCTACGAGGTTGTCTTCAACATCGCCATGTCCGGATTCTTCTTCTACATCTACAACGAGTTCGCCTTTGCCTTCACTGCCCAGGTGAGAAGCCGCGAGGAGCGAAGCGACGAGCATTAAGAGTATTCTAAACTAACTCGTCGCTTGGCTCCTCGGGCTTCGTCCTCGGCTCCTCGCTACGCTCGTCGCAGGTGGGCGCCGTCACCTCCTCCGTCCTCAACACGGCCAAGCGCGTGATCATCATCGTGGCCTCCGCCATCATCTTCCAGGAGGGCATGGGCCGCAACAAGATGATGGGCTCTGCCATCGCAATTGGCGGAACCTTCCTCTACTCCATGGCGAGCAAGAAGAAGCCTGCCGTCGACGCCGCCAAGAAGGCCGCCTAGAGGACTGGGTCACTAAAGTACAGCATACACAGGAAGTATGTGTTGAAATTTACATTCGTGGGGTTTTTCCGTGCGGGCTCGTGCGTGCAGGGGAGAGGAGAGTGGGGTTAAGATAAAGAGACTAAGTGAGGAACTTTTACTAGTCAAACAAAAATACAGAATACCCTTACAACAATTATTTCCTACACGCCTCAACTCGACTAAACTCAAAACCCAACCAACCCCCCACCACAACAATCACCTCACTCCTCTCAGTCAATCTTCGGAAGGGTCGGCATCTGCAGCGTAGTCCCGGTGATGCTCATCCGCCGCCTCATTTTCATGGGCCCCTTGTCAATCTCCGGCACCTTCCCCTCGTCCCCGTCCTCGTCCTCGCCCCTGTTTTTCCCTCCCCCCTCCTCACCCTCCTCCTTAAATAAATCATCATCGCTCTCCTCGCTCTCCTCGTCTTTCACGTTCAACCCGTACTTTTCCTCCTCCTTGATCCTCTCCCTCTCCTCCTTGCTGATGTCGTCGATTCCGTAGCCCATGTCAGTGACGCCCTCCACGGTGACCATGTTCCTGCCCGTGATTTCCTTCCACCGCTTGTTCATCATGGCGTGTCCGTGGTTCACCTGCATCACGTCGTTCAGCGCCTGCGACGAGCGGAGGAGCGAAGCGACGACGAGTTAGAATTACGTAGCGAATAAGAGGTTTGTGCGTTTAGACCAATAATACGAGCACATCCGAAGTACGAGCGCTAATATCGTATTCACAGCGAGGAGCGAAGCGACAAGTTCATAGACAAAGCGTTCTCTACTTCATCTGTCACTCCGCTCCTCGCTAGCTTAGAATACTCTTAATGCTCGTCGCTTCGCTCCTTGCAGTAACTCGCGGAATTAACGCCATCACAGCTCGTCGCTTCGCTCGTCGCTTCGCTCGTCGCAGTTCTTCACCTTCGCCTCGTCATACACGCTCCCATTGACGCTGACGTTCTTCTGTTTCTTGCCCTCCACAAACTGCCAGTCGAACTACGGCGAGTTGTTGTTGTTATTATTAGAATTGCGACATCCTTACACAAATTACCCCCGCCTTACTCACCTTCCCGAACTTCTTCCAAGTTCCGTTCTCGTTCTTCTTTTCCTCTAAAAGCCTCAGCCTCTTCCTCCGTGCCTCCTCCCTCTTTGTCTTCTTGAGCTCCTCGATGGCGAGGTGCTTTTCGTACAGCTGCCTCTCCAAGTGCGCGTTCGCCTTATTGAGCCTCGCAAGCTCAATCATCCTCTTCCTCTCGGCGTCCCTCAGCTTTTGCAACCTCTGCGACGAGCATTAACGAGTTAGAATTGCATGGGCTCCTCAAGCGGCTTGAGCATGTAGTCTAAGGCTACCCGCGCAGCCGGGTTGCTCGCTTAAATATCGTGGTCGTGGCTCGTCGCTTCGCTTCTCACAGATTCTTACCTCCTCCTCGGCCTTCCTCTCGGCCTCCGCTGCCTCCATCTCGATCCTGACCTCCTCGTTGTACTTGGTCCTCAGCAATTGCCTGCACGTCGCGTCCTCGCAAACTTCCGGATCAAGCAGATCGACCGTCTGCAGAGAGATGAACTGCGCATCTCTCTTGACCCTCGCGCCATACCGCAGGAGCAACGCGACGAGATCCACATTCCCATGCTTCGCGGCGAACTCCAGGGCAGTGTGCCCTCCCTTGTCCACGTGATTCACCTCTACCCCAATGTCCAGAATCCAAGTGACGAACTTCAGGTGCAAGTAGTGCCGAGGCTCGGGCTGGTTAAACATACAAAGCGTTCCGAGCTGCGACGACGCGTAGCAAGGAGCATTAGCGAGGCGAGGACGAAGCCAGAGCGAGGAGCGAAGCGACGAGTTAGAATGAATAATCATGCGTTGTCAATTCGTCGCTTCGCTCCTCGTTGTCGTCGTTCGCTCCTCTCAATTCCTCACCGGCGTTATACCCAGCTCGTTGGTCACATCAACCTCGCACTTTGCCTTGTACAGCATCTTCGCGATACGAGAGTGACAGTATCTGCACGCGTAGTGCAAGCTGGTGTTTCGAAAGTCCTGCTCCTCCTGCACCCTCGGATCCGCGCCTTCAAGAAGCATCTGGTGAACGTCTAGCGTTGAAGAGTTGGGTTTGTTGCACTCCTCAAGGATGCTGCCGCCGTAGTCGTCGTTGTAGGGCGGACCGTATTTGAAAGCATTTTGCTCGATCATCTTCTTCTTCGTCTCGGCGTACACCTTGATCTTCCGGAACAAACCAACGAAGCCCTGAAATTCGGGCTTGTTCCAATCGATTTGATCCAACAGGTTCACGGACTCCTCTGCAGCCTTCTTCTCCTTCTCCTCCTCTTTAATTGCCTGCCGCGCCTCTTCTTCGTTGATCACGTCGAGGGCGGTCTTCTTGTGTGGAGGCTGTGTAGAAAGTTGCAGTAAGTTTAATAACGAGTTAGAACAGAACCAGTCACAAGAGATTTCTCCTCCTCCTCCACGGCGCCTCTCATCTCACCTTTGGCCGGTAGACGACCTTGGCCTTTGGATTATCTAGAAACTCCGGGTCCAGGAACTTTCGCTCCATGGCCTTCTTCACCGTGTTCTTCGGCACGCCAGTCATGATCTGCTTGAAGAACGGTTTGTACGAAGGGTGCTTATCAGCATGAAAGAGCTCCTCTCCGGGTTTCAGAACAATTTCCTTCACTTCTGGCTCTGTGCGTGGTAGTAGGCGTTTGAGTTGGAGTTAGGGTGCATGTGCGTGCTGCCAAAAAATAAATATAAATTACATATATATATATTCCTTCCCCCCAGCCCCCACCCACCCCTTACCCCCCACCCAAACCCCCTCCCCTTTCCCATACTCACCCGCCTCCTTCGCCTCCTGCTCCTCTTTCTTCTTCTTCTTCTTCTCCTCATCCTCCTTCTTCTCAGCCTCCATCGCAGCCTTAGCGGCATCGCTGACCTCAGGCTCGGCGTCTTTCTTTTCGCCAGGCGTGGTGGGCCGAGACTTTGTCATGGTAAGGTGAAACAAAGGGGGTCAAACTGTGTCTGTGTTGGGTTACAAAATATCCTACCCGTATGAGAGAGAAGGGGGTGGAGGATCGCCAGGGGTAGTGGCGACTGCTATAAATGGACAGGATATGCCACCAGACCCAAGAATAAGCTATGGGACGAGCAGCAGTCCAACCGTCTGGTAAGGTAATCCTATTCACTAAGCTCCTGTAAAGCATTAATACTCTTTCCCCAATCATCCGTCCATCGAAGCAAACAAACTCCGCGTCAGGCCCTGAGCCAAAGCCAGCTCTCCAACATCGCTGCCTCACCACCCCCAACATCCAACCCGAAACCCCACCTCCGACCAAACTAAATTCTGTCAGACTCAATTCCTATTCTTGTCCCACCCTGCACCCGCCGCCGCTGACCCCCAAACCCAAAACAAACAACCAACATGTCTTTCGTGTCCCAATTCTTTGCTTCGTCCCTAGCGAACCCCGCAGTCGAGGAGCTCCGAAACAAGAAGGGATCTCACGGGGACGTAGTGTATCACCTCCCCCAGGACGAATCGGAGTTCTGTTACTACACCCAGCCGCTCCAGTTTCGGCTCCCCGTCACTGACCCCCCCGCTCCGCCAGTAGGCTCAACGAGCCCTCGCCCGGCAACGCTCAACTACTGGACCGTTCGAACCATCTCCGCCAGGTGAGAACTAGGGTTACGAATAACCTCAAATTTAATCTCCGTGCTCACCTCCTTCGCAAAATCGTCGCAAATCGTCACAGGACGGGCTGGAAGAAGGACTGCGCCACCATCGGGGAGACGGACACAACGTCTGTGATAGCTTTCCGAGACAGCGACGGCAACAAGGGTAAAACCGCATCGTCGAAGGAGTCTGATAACCCCACTCCTCCCTTCCCAAAGGGTAGCGCAAGCCGAGAGTACAGAGAGGGAAAGTTCGTCGAAGACAACGTCCTCGTGCCCTATGACAGCCCCATCACGATATTCACGAACTACGGAGTGGGAGGGAGATTTTTAGGGAACGAGCTTAATAACCTCACGAATAACAACAGCAAAGTTTGCTGGAAAACGACTTCGGATGATATATTAGAGCAGCGAGGAAAGCTGACGAGCTGGGTTATCCGCAGAATCCGCACCCAGACGGTCGAGGCAGAGGAGAAGGAGGGGGAGCCTCGTCGTAAAAACGATAACTTCGTCAGATGCGGTGACGTGGTGTACTTGGAGAGTTTCACTCACCCTGGATTCTACGTCAAACCAAAGAACGGAATTAACGTTGTAGGCTTCGGTCGGGAGGATGCAGCTATTCAAGTCGTTGCACCATCGCTCCGGTTTGCTATAAAATTGGGAGAACGAACGTCGATGTACAGAGCGGCGGCGGTGTCTGCGAGGAGAGCAGCGTCATCTGCGGCTGAGCGGCGGAAAAATCTTCTTAAAGTTATAAAGGAGGCGAAGGAGAGGAAGCAGGAGGAGTGCAATATCAATAACATACTGCCTGTTGAAGTGATACGGCATATATTAGGATTCTTTCAAGGGTTCTCGAACATATACGACGAACCTAAATACAGGTTTCTAGAGCCCCACAAGCAGCAGGAGGTCATCGATAGGTTGCCGATAAGCAAGCGGAAGGAGAATGTGAAATATCTGAGGAAGTCGAGAGAGGTGTGCAAGCTGTGGGACGTCGTTTCCACACATTTTATAAAGGGGCTCAAGGCGGGGGACATGCTCGAGTCAGGAAGGGGCCAGAAACGGTATGACGAGGATTATCGGTGTTGCTCCTCGTGTCAAGAATATTCTAAACTAACTCGTCGTCGCTTCGCTCCTCGGCTTGCTTCGCTCGCCGCTCGTCGTAGGTACTTGCTCGACAGAGTGTTAAAGTTCAACAACCTCGTTGCTCTCAACCTGCGGAGCATGGACTCGCTGATCGACTCCGACATAGCGACGCTGTGCCCGCAAATGGAGGAGCTGCGGGTGCTCAACGTGGGAGGGTGCTTCAAACTCACAGACACCGCAGTGGAAAGCATGGTGATGTGCGAGAAGCTCGTCCATTTGAACGTAGCCACCACGCAGATTAGCGACTACGCGCTCGAGATCATAGCGAGCAGCTTGGGGTTCTTGGTCACCGTCAACTTGTTCGGAATCAAGGGCATCACGGGAGACGGTGTGGCGTACCTAGCGCAGAAGCAGAAGCACCTGAAAAGCCTGAACCTCAGAGGAAGCGGGAACCCCCTCTTCACGCACGTGCTTGGGGATCGACTGAAAGAAATGTGCGTCAACAAGGATTGCGAAGTTCTCACGGGGAAGGAGAAGTGGGAGAGTATTTATTAAAGTGTGTTGTTGGAACAGGAGACGATGGTTTTTAGTGAGCGAAGAGGCAACGAAAATCTAATAAAAGCGGTACTCCACATTTTTGTTTTAAAGTCGCAGGAGTTTTTTGCTTAGGGTACCCGGTCTCCCTTCGTATATCATTGTTGACGGTGCTTCCTCTTACTACTAGAATATCATCTCCTTCCCTCGCGAATGTCACCGGATAGGTCGCCGGATTGGTTTTTGGGAAGATTAGCGTCGGTCGAGCCTTCGGGGGAGTCTGGAGACGCCGACGTTTGCCCGTTGTCAGGCAGAAAAACTGTCGGCATATTAGGCGGCGTATTTTGCAGTCTAAGTTTAAGAGTCTAAATTGACGAGAAGAGGAGAGAGAAGAGTGAGATATTTATTCCCCATAAGGCATATCCATCTTTCTGACCTCCTTCGCTCTCATTTTCCCCTACGTCCTCCTCGAGTCCGCAATTATTGCCCTGAGCGAGGGCGTCCTCCTGGGCCTTCCAGAATTCGACCATCTATCGAAGAAAAATACGGTTAGTAAGGTTCGAATGACAAGACTTGATAAGATAAAACAAACGAAACTTACCCTCTTTGTTACTGATTTCTTTCTTAGTTCTTCTGTATACCATTTCTTGGCGTTCTGTTCTTGACCGGGGGACACTGTAGGTTTAGTTTTATCAGCAGTTAATTTCAAATTATCTATAAAACGGTCTACATCACCAATTTTCGTAATCGCCTTCGGCATTGTAAGCAATGTGCATGTCTTATCTTTGTTGACCGTACAGAAATTTCTACTATCACCGCTATGCAATTCTAACTCGTCGTCGCTTCGCTCCTCCGCTCCTCGCTACGCTCGTTGCAGACCAAGGAGGAACTCCAAAGACCACTATCACCGCCACGCAATTCTAACTCGTTCACGCCAATCTTCTTGCGACTCGCTACGCTCGGCATCAGATGGTGTCCTCCGAGACGGACGTCCACCTCGCCGCTGCACTCCAATCCCACGACCACAAGGTTTTCTCTCCGGCGCTCTAGGACGACACGGAGAACAATAAACTTTAAAAACAAATAAACAAACCAAACCTTTCTTATAATTTTACGATGCAAATAAATTCCTTCCTCTTAATAACTTAATTCCAATGAATTATAACGTTTTCGTTTCTCTCCTCCTCAACGGGAAAGTAGACAACCATAAAACAGTAAGTATTTGCATCGTAAAATGAATTATATACTTCGTTTCTTATCTTCTCCACCCCCATTCCCCCCCCCAAAAACCTTCCCCATTCACTCAACAAACTTCTCAAAAAGCAGCGCAGCATTATGTCCCCCAAACCCCAAATTCGTGCTCATCGCCGCTCCCACCTCCATCTTCCTCTTAACATTCGGCACATAATCCAAATCACACTCCGGATCCTGCGACGACCAAATAGCGTGTCGATTCAGATTGGCGATAACGAGTTAGAAATAAGAAGTCTCCTCAAGATCGGTGTCGACGTTGAAACTGACACTACTTGCGCAGTTGGTGTATAACAGCTAAACAGCGCATTATCAGCTCGTCGCGTTCGCTCCTCGCTGCTTTCTCACCTCCGTCTCCAAATTAACCGTCGGCGGTACCACCCCCTCATAAATGCTCAAACTCGCAATAACAGCTTCAATCCCTCCCGCCGCCCCAAGCGTATGCCCCGTAACGCCCTTCGTACTACTAACAACAAAATCCCCCCCCTTCCCAGCTCTCTCCCCGAAAACACTCTTAATAGCCATCGTCTCAAACTTATCATTATAAGCCGTACTAGTTCCATGTGCGTTAACATAATTAACAATCTTCTTATTTTTCCCCTTCAAAGCTCTTTCCATGGCATCAGCTAGTCCTCTACCTTCAGGTGCGGGGGTTGTTATGTGGTGAGCGTCGCATGATGCACCGTATCCTGTTAATTCACAGTATATTCTGCGACGAGCGTAGCGAGTCGCAAGAAGATGACGTTAATGAGTTAGAATTGCGTTGCGAATGATTGACGGTATCGATATCAAGACAGAAGCTACTGTCGCAGCGGAAGCACTCAAACGCAACTATCAAGTTCGCAGCACGTCGCGTTCGCTCCTCATGGCGTTCTCACCTAGCACCTCTTTTCTTCGCACTCTCCAA
The DNA here is from genome assembly GCA_012489335.1 of Triparma laevis f. inornata. Lineage (NCBI taxonomy): Eukaryota > Bolidophyceae > Parmales > Triparmaceae > Triparma > Triparma laevis. The sequence continues at coordinate 83,637 of BLQM01000079.1, forward strand.
ACTCTCTAAACAAACAACCCCCGCACCTTCCCCCATAACAAACCCTCCCCTATCCAAATCAAAAGGACGTGAACTCTTTTCAGGTTGATCGTTGTAGGTGGTACACATAGCTTTCATGGCGCAGAAACCTGCACAGATTAAGGGGGTTATGGTTGCTTCGGTACCTCCTGCGAGCATTATATTTGCTTGACCTGTTGATATCATTTGAGCGGCTGTAGAAGATTTCGCGTGTTAATTAATTGATTTAAGATTTTTCGTTAAACCAGCACATAATCGATTTGTATTCTTACCTTCACCAATACAATGACTACCACTAGCACACGCACTAACAACCGCATAATTCGGTCCCCTAGCCTCACACTCAATCCCCACAATCCCACTAGCCGTATTCCCCAACAAAGCTGGAATCGTGAAAGGACTCACTTTGGGACGTGCAGGATTTTCGTTTAATTTTAACGTTTCTTTTTCAAATGTTTCTGCTCCGCCGAATGCGGAACCTGCGACGATGCGTAGCGAGTCGCGTGAACGATTGACGTTGACGAGTTAGTTACGTAGCGACTTACAAGGCTGCTTGAGAGTTCAGGCTAAAGCTGCTAGCGCAAACGAATTGCGACCGTAATTGTCGTATTCCCAGCTCGTCGCTTTGCTCCTCGACAGCTTCTCACCGATCATTACACCGAGTTTGGATGGATCGGTTGATCCAATTGGAATGTTAGCGTCCTCGAGAGCCGATTTACTCGCTGAAACGGCAAAATGAGTGTAACGATCATTAGATTTAATGGATTTTATGTTAGTGAAACATTGTTTTAAGGTTGCGTCGAAGGAGGGAGGGACTTCGGAGGCGACTTGACAGGTTAGGGGGTATTTTTCAAGGGAGAAGCGAGTTATTTTGGAGATTGAGGAGACACCGTTTTGGACGTTGTTCCAGAACTGGGGGGAAGAGGGGGGAGACGAGAGGAGAGGAGGGGGTTATGAGGAAGGTGATGAAGGTTGTGATTGTGTCCTCGTCATGATTGGATGTGTCTGTATTTCTTGCATTTAATAAAAACTCCAATGTTCATTAATTTTAACCTCCAAACTTCGTTCTTACCTCATCCTTCTCAACTCCGCAGCCGCTGACGACGCCTACACCAGTGATAACGACGCGTTGAGAGTCAGGGAGTGCCAACAAACTTGTCGACGCCACGCGGTCCTTCGACACGATGCTGAGTTTTCTGGATAAGGGACGGGGTAGGGGGGTGGGTGGGTTAAATGTGATGGCTGGAGTAACCAGTAGGAGTAGGAGAGCGCTTTGGAATTTCATTTTCGGTGGAGAGGGAGTTAGGTTGAGTCGAAAACTAAATTCCTTGAATTTAGTGATATTCGATTCTTATCATTGAGAAGAGAATTCCGCTGCTGCAATCACACCACGGTTACCTGCTAAGCACGATCGCAATTTATAAACTATCTCGATCGGTAACTCGAACCTCAAAACCCCAGCCTACGTATAGAAACCTCACAGCTCTCTTCGATCGAAAGCCCAGTTATCATCCCTCATCGACATCATCTCATAGGTGAGAATCCATTTACGTGTTCGCTGCAAAATATCATCGATACTCTCTTGCTCAACGATATATGCTCTGATTTTTGACGACGATGATCCGTGAACATTATTTTAACGATTCATACCAACGCAAGTCGTTGAAAAACTAGGAAGAACATTTAATCTCAACGTGGGCGACGTCAAAGGCGGTCCAAGCAGATGGAGCCACTCAATTTCGTCGTCCCGAGTTCCATCTGGTATGGCAGCTTGGTGGGGCTTGGACGTTCTCCTTCGTCTCCGGTCTCCGGCGTTCGTCAATCGTTCGACCTGCCGAACGATGCTCATTCGCCCGCCACAGGAGCAGACGTCGCAGAGGGGTACCGATCGCTTCGAGAATTGCCAGATTTGTTCTTCATAACGTAAAATTCCACCTAACACGATGAAACCCTCTTCGCACGTTTTGTTCAACACATCCGAAAATTCTCACACTAAACGCTCTCACTTCGTTCTTCCTCAGAAATCGAAATCATGTCAACCCTCCCCTCCCCCCTCGGTTTCTCCGTCCTCGTTCATTCCTCCTCCTTCAAATTCAACCTCGCCCACTTCGTAACCTACCACACCTTCCGCGAACGCCTCCACGGCCACAACTACACCCTCTCCCTCGAGCTCTTCGGTCCCTCCATCTCCTCTGATGGTTACGTAATAGATTTCGGTGACGTTAAAAAAGTTTGTAGGAGTGTTTGTAAAGAGATTAATGAACATGTTATTATACCTGAAAAGTCGGATTGTTTAGATATTCGTCCGCTTCCTAGTAAACCTGATCATATAATATTAACGTGTGAAGATGAGAGTATATTCGTTTTTCCTAAGGATGATTGTTATTTTGCTCCGATAGCTCATTCAACTGTTGAGGAGATTAGTTTGATGTTGTATGGGAAGATATTAGAGGGTTTGGGGGCGAAGAATCTTGTGAAGAGGGGGATTGAGAAGATTAAGATTAGTTTGAGTGAGGCGCCGGGGCAGGAGAGTACGGTTGAGATACCGGTTGAGGAGGTGAGTAAGCAGGAGAGGAGCGGAGGCGATGAACTGGGAATACGATGATTTAAGGGAGTAGCAATGAGGGGGGGCGACGTAGCTTTAGTCTAAATGCTCAGGCGCTTTCATCCTTACGCAATTCTAACACGGCTCGCCGCTTCGCTGGTTGCAGGGGTTTGAGAGAGAAAAGTGGGAGGAGACGGGGTTCAATGGCTTTTTGAAGAGGGAGGATGTTAACATTATTTTTACAGGGATTACGTGCGGAAGATGCGGGTGTGAGTGTGAGGAAGGGAGGGAGGAGGGTGGCGGAAAGAAGAGGAAGGGAGGATAAAAAATTCACGTTAAATTTCATTTTACGATGTCAAATAAAAATCTCCTCGGTTTTTTAATTTTACTGCTGTTGGAGAGAGCAGAGGTGGGCGACTACCGCGTCGTTGTTGCCGGCGTAAGTGTTGGAGGTGACTAGTTTGTAGCAGCCGAAGAAGACATTGTGGCCAAGCGTTTGAAGCGAGTCAAGGATCGTCATCGATTTTAGTTCTGAGCAACCGTAAAGACTAGACCACCTATTTCTTGAAGGTTTGTGTGGAGGAGATCGACATTGTCTAGACTGTCGCAACCGATGAAGGCGCCCCAACCAATTATTTTAACGTCGTCGGGAAAGATATAGCCTCCTCGTCTACTGAGGACAACAAAAGCCGAGAAATTAGTGGGAAGAGGGGATCGAGAGACGAGGGGAACGATAATGAGGAGGGGGTTCCCGAGGCCTCGTCCACGGCGAATTCGACGACTTTGACGGTGGTTTCCACTGTCCCTGCCACGACTGATCAGTTCATGTTCACGAACGACTTCAAGAGGTTGCTTGTTGGGATCGTTATGGAGGACACGTTAATGACGCTGAGGTTGGCAACGAAGGCGTGGAAGCGCGTGGTGGACGCGTTCATCGACGAGAGGGTGGCGAGCGGCGCGATGATTGTTCACGACGGGAAGGATATAAGTGTGGATGCCGCCTTTGCCTGAAAGGTGATGCGTAAGTTCGTAACGCGGGTGATCTTCCTTCTAAATATTACGAAGGTTGGAGAGCGTGCGTGCATGCTCGCCGCCAAACTCGTCGTTGTTGATATCCCCGAGGGCATCAAGAGCATCAGTAGATCTGCCTTCTATGCCTGCACTAGTTTGACTACTGTATCTTTCCCGACGACGTTAACATCTATTGATCACGCCGCCTTCAATTATTGCACCAGTCTAGAAAATGTCGTTCTCCTCCACACAAACCTTCAAAAATTAGGCGACCACGCCTTCGACAGTTGCTCAGAACTAAAACCGATGACGATCCCGAACTCGCTTCAAACGCTTGGTACCTCCGTCTTCTGGATGTGCTCCAAGCTAGTCCCCTCCAACATTGGTATTAGCGACTGGCCCGATGCAACGTCCGAGATTGTCGCCCACCTCTGCTCAAAACAACAAACGTAAAACAACCTCATCATCTTTGCACTAAAATAAAAACGCTGCACTTAATTTAATTTAAATCAATGCTAATAAATGTCTTCTTCAACAACCTAAAAATACTCTTCCTCCTCCGAAAACCCTGTCTTCTTCCCCCCCATCTCCTCCACCCACGGCACCTTAACCATAACAACCTCCCCCAAACACTCCTCCCCTCCCTTCCCTGCCTTAACCACTAAAACCCCTCCTTCATCAACAATATAAAACCTTCTTTCAGGACATATTCTCGTAGTTTTATCGATTATAAACAATACTTCTATATCAGAGAGGGGAAGGGTTATACCACAATCAGCGCCATTGGCAATGAAACCGACAAATTCACCATAAGGGCGGTTGTAGATTGCATTGTTACCTTCAACGATTGCTTGACCCATACCTCCCATTGAAGGGTCGCAGTTTTCGAAGGAGAGACTCCATTCACCAGCTTGGGATATGTATGTGCCGGATTTATCAAGGTAAAGTTGAGTGGGGATGTCAGGGTACGAGCCGAGGAGAGGGATAGCGAGGGGAGAATAGGAATCAGACTGGAGTTGATCGATTGGGAGGAAGACGGAGTTTTGACCGTGGAGAGATTGGAGGGTTGTCGTAGTGCGGGTGAAGGCGGGGATATGGAAGGCGAGAAGGGAGGGGAGGAGAGTGAGGGAAAGGATGAGGCACACAATCATCATCGGGGATTTTGTTTTGAAGGGGATGTGTACGTAAGGGAATTGAGGTCTAAGGTGCTGATCGAAATTATATAATATTGGGCGGGCGTTGGGAATTTGAGGCGGTCGGAGTACGGGATTTAATTGTTTTGCAAACTCGATTTCACAGTCGAATTGACACAATCAAAACTGCATCATGATCCAACTGCCCTCAACCACGCAACCCTTTCACTGGGGCAAACTACTTACCCCGAACTTAATCTGAAGGGGTTTCGCCCCGATAAAATTCAACCTTCTCCTACGTCGTCAATCAACAGCCTGTTGCTCATGGTTGAAGCAGCAAAAAAGTTTTCCGGTCGCCAACCTCAATGAAATCGACAAACACTTGTGCGATATTAAGCTCAGCGAAGTGGAAAGCTATGCTTACAGGTACTCGCTCAGGCTGGGTGCGGACGTTGGGAGCCAGTTGGCGTGGGCGCTTTACGGGAGATGAGGAGGTGAAGTAAAAATTGAAATAGGCATCTACTTTTTGTATTTTGTTTTCTCTTGTTTTTCTCTCTCTCTCCCCCCTCCCCTCTCTCCCCACTTACTTAATCCTGTCCCATTTACTTCTTACTGGTCGCGTTACTAATGATCTCCCCAAAGTAAGTTCCAGCCGGAATGAATATGTCGTTGACTATCTCCCTCGTTACCTTTGTCGCGCCAACCCTAATGGGCTTCAAGTCCGTGTCAAAATCAAACTCGAACTCGTGCAGCTTCTTGACGAAGTCGTTCATCCCTGACTTTGCCTTGCTGGCCTCTGCTTTCGCAACCGAGCCCACGTCCATCCCAACTACAGCTAGTTGCTTCGCGAACTGAACCGCGACCGACTTTGATTTTGCGAGAGTCACAGAGTTCACAGAGTGAACCCTGGCGACAACCCTCTCGGTGGTGTACTCGGCCACGGGGAAGACCAAGTCGTTGAAGACGTCCTTGCCGATCTGCGACGAGCATTAACGAGGTGTGGAGCGAAGCGACGAGTTAGTTTCGAGTGTTCTTAATGCGAGGAGCGAGAGCGGCATATACGAGGAGCGAGAGCGGTACATCCGAGGAGCGAGAACTGTATATCCTCGTCGCTCGAGCTTCACATCCTCGTCACCCCGCTCCTCGCGGGGCTTCATCCTCGCAGTGTCTCACCTTGCAGGTCTCGGAGGCGGCGGTTTTCGTGGTGGTGCGGATATCCTCGGCAAGGTCGCTGTGTTGAATGGTCGACAGCGCCTTCGACCCTACGGTGACTATTTTGTTGGTGGTGTACTCGGCCGCGGGGAAGACTAGGTCGTTGAAGACGCCCTTTCCGATCTTGCAGGTCTCATAGGCGGCGGATTTCGTTGTGGTGCGAATATCCTCGGCGATGTCGCTGTGTTGAACAGTGGACAGGGCCCTCGATCCCACGGTAACCAGCTCCTTCGAGACGGCGAACGCGAGGTCTCTGTAATATATATGTTAGAGATAAAATATTCTAAACAAATTCGTCGCTTCGCTCCTCAGCTCGTTTCGCTCGCCCCGCCTCACCTGTACTCGATGAACTTCGGATCAGTAACAACCATAACCCACGTCTTACTCCCAACGTCGTAAGCGTCCGAGGCCAAGATCAAAGCATTAGATCCAACGCTTTTCAACACCTGAACGGAGCGCTCGTAGGCCTCCGAGTCTGCGACGAGCGTAGCGAGGAGCATTAGCAAGTGGTATAGCGAAGCGACGAGTTAGTTTTGAATACTCTCAATGCGAGGAAAGTATAATTATCATATTCCCAGCTCGTCGCTTCGCTCCTCGCTGGGCTTCATCCTCGCAGTTCCTCACCATTGATCTCGATGATGACCTCGCTCGCCCTAATGTGAACCGCCTTTAACGTCCCGCGCAGCTCGTCAAGTACCTGCGGCGGTAGCATCAGCGTTAGGAGGACTTCTAGAGACGTTGAGAACGCGCGTATGTAGAGGTTCAGGAAGGTTTTCAACGTCGTTAGGAGTTTGGGGGCGGAACGAGGTAGGTGCGACAGCTGCAGAGGGCGAGTATCAATTTAGTTAGAATTTCACGTACACACTAAACAACCCCACCAACTCCCCCTCACCTGGTAGTGGTTGGGCTCGGGTGGAGGAGATATCATCAACAAAATATTCTCTTTCACTTGAGTTCCCACATCGATCCCCTCCTGCTGAGGCTGCTGTGGCTGGCCGGTCTCCTCCGTAAACTTGGCGTTCGTTTGGCAGAAGGGACTACTCGCATTACCGTATACCCCCTCGTACTCGGCGCAGGTGATGGCGAGGGTGCGCTCGTAGATGATGGAGTAGATTATGGGGAGGAGCAGGAACAGGAACGCGAAAAAGGTGCGGGAGGAGGGTTTGTTGCTGTTGCTGTTGGGCTGCTGTTTCAGTTTGGACGACTTCTCAGTTTTGATCATGACGAGGTCTGATTCATCGTCGTCGTTGGAATCATAATCACCCTCATTATCACCCTCATAATCACCCTCCTCGCCGGAGTTGAGATCCTCGTCTTCCAGGTCGGGCTCGACTTCGACGTCGCCCACGAGTTGAACGTCCTCCAGGCTCGCGTCTGAAACGGTTTGAAGACGGGGCAGGGTGGAATGGGGCAAGGGGGAGGTGGAGGTGGAGGGGAGGGGGGCGCGGGGGGTGGGTTTGTTTGGGGCTTCAGGGGCCTTGGAAGGTTTGGGTTGCGCCGGTGTGTCTGCGGGAAGGGGTAGGGGGGGGATTTCTGAGAGTTAGGAGGGAGCCAGAACAAGAATATGGTGGAAGATTGGGGGATTGGGGGAAATGTGGGGGGATTGGGGGGGGGGATATTTGGAGGGAGGGGGGTTACGGTAAATTTTGTGGTTGTAATGGGTGGGAAAACGAAAAACCTAACGAGTGAGGAGAGGGAAGGGGGATGGATGTCCAAATTTTGGAACCTTGCTATATTCTCAATTCTTTAGTTAGGGAATTGGCGGGGGGAGACCCGGATTTTGCGGGGCGAGAATGGTTATGGAGAGAAATGTACCTTTTGGGATCGCCGCATCAATATCGAGGATCTCCCACTCGTCCATCTTTAAAGGTTGGTGGGTTTGGGGAAGGTGCCTGAAATTTAGTTTAGGTTTCTTGGGAATTTGGATGAGAGAAGGAGGTGAGGCTAGGGGTGTAGTTGTAGCTGTGTGATTATTCACACGCTTAGGTTATATTTCTTCTGTAGCAGATATCAATTATCTAACACAAATATCCTTTGTAGCTTCCAAATAATTCTTCATAGGTGTCTAGGTCATAACACCCACATTCCTCAACATGAGCCGTAACACTGTCGACCCGTCACTGCTCAAGAAGCCGCAGAAATACTTTGAGGCGATTGCTGCAGATATAGTCAACATTAAGGAACAGTTGGCGACGTCTGAGAAGAGGTCGGACAAGACCGATAAGGAGAACGCTGAGCTTCAGGCCAGGTTCGAGAAGATATGGAGAAGGAGATACAGAAGCGCCAACTTCGTGCTCTGCCGGAGTCCTCATCTGGCGGTGATATACAGACATGGTATTCCTTTCACTGGAGGTTCGTCTTATTTTTTGGAGGAGCTTTCTGCTGCAGTTTTGGCGCGATAGGCTACTTCACTGACGACGAAAGGTGGGCCTGGGCCTCGGTTTTGTTCTGGTCGTTTAGTTTCATGAGTTTGTGGGGTGCGGCTTTGGGCAACCCGAGGCAGTGTGGAGACTGGAAAGAGAAGGTTTTTGTCGGGATATGTGCGTTGCTGCCAGGATTAAGTTGCTTTGTGAACGGTTTAACTACCCTTAGCGCCAGTGCGAAGTACGGCACTGAGCACAGGCTGACGTTTATTTTAGGCTGGTTTTGGATAATAATTGGTTCGATCTTTACATTGTTAGGGGCGCCCGCTGCATTGGGCGTCAACTACAGTTACTCCAAGCTCAACGATGGCGACCTCTCCGAGGCAATTAAAACGATATTCCAGAGCATCCCTCAGGTCGCTTTTCCGTGCCTCTTCGTGGCATCTTCTTCTATCCGCTGCATTATGAATTCCACACCAGTCACACCGGTCATTGTACAACGCGGAAACCCGACCGTACCGTCGCTCATGGCTACGATTTTCATGGGGCTAATCTTTTTCATTGGATACGTTATTCCTCCCTTGCTCACCTATCAGCACAACTTGACATGGGGCGATATCATGGCCATGCGATTCAGAAAGAGAGAAAAATACAAGCTTATCTACTGGGCGCACTCGCCTTGATGACCGTATTCCAGCTTGCAAACGTCAACGAGGATGGAGACGTTCTCAGTGTGTACCTAGAGTATCTTGCGTACGCCACCCTCATACTCTGTAACATGGCTTACTATTTCGCAATCGTCGTCTACGTAGCTAAGCCGCTCCTGTGCTCGTCGAACACTGAAGACGAAAATAGGCTAACCCAAGCGCCGAAGGGTTCAGTCGATTCGTTCAACAGAGATATAGGAAGAGTAAGCTTGAGTTTCGGTGCTTTCTAGTTTGTGGTGGGGGGGGGGGGGGCGTAACAGGGGTCTACTAAATGATATATATAAAAGGAGTCGAGTAATCTCCTCCTCAACGGGAAAGTAGACAAACATATAAACCTTAAATATAAAGTAGCGAAACCTATTTACATAAGAAATACATTGCCATAGCCCATTTTTCTAATTTGGAGTGTTGGGAAGAACTTGACTCGAGCTCTTTTCGTACAACTCGTCGACGTAGCCGCCCGCCCTTCGGCTGTTGCTGTTCCTCCCCCACGGCTCGGTGTCCGGGCTGCTCTGCTTGGTCGGTAGCTGCGACGAGTTAGAATTGGGTGGGGGTGATAGTGGCGGAGCAACTAGTTGCGAGGAGCGAACGACGACAACCAGGAGCGAAGCGACGAGGACGTGGAGCTCGAGCGACGTCGGGTCACATTAAGAACATTATAAACTAACTCGTCGCTTCGCTCCTCGGCTCGTCGCTCATCGCAGGCCGCAACCGAAGATCTTCTCAGACAGCTGCTCGAGCTGCAGCTCGTCGCTTCGCTCCTCGTTGTCGTCGCTTCGTTCCTCGTTGTCGCCGCTCCTCCTTCTCCTTCTCACCTCCTCCTCCTCACTACCCCCGTAGCCCGGTCCGGGCCTGTTGAAGTCGTGCCTCGCACTGTAAAACTGCGACTGCTGGTGGTAGTCGAAGAGGTTGCTGTCCCTCGTGGTCCTATCGCACCTTCCGAAGTCGCACCACTGCCAGCTCAGGAGATCATGTTTCTCCCACTTCTCCCCGGTGCTTGCAGTGAAGCCAGCGTACGCCAGTCCCTGATTAAGGTTAAGCAGTAAACTCAAGTTAATCGGCAACGCCAAGATAGGCTTGTCGTTTTCAATCCCCTCGTCGATGAAAATCGCGAGGGTTCCGACTCGCTTGGTCTCTCCGTTGTCCTTGATGTATTTTTTGAGGTGAGAGTTCGCGCTCATCACGGGGAAGTACGCAGGTTCGATGTAGGGGAGGTACAGCACCCTGCCGATGTGGGCTGTGGGGGGAGCGAGCCGAGGAGCGAAGCGACGAGTTAGTTTAGAATGTAGATTAGTGCGAGGGGCGAGAGTAAGAGGAGCGACAACTCCGCATCATCGTCGCTTCGCTACCTCGTCCTTATCCTTGTCGCGTTCGCTCCTCGTATTCGCTCCTCCTCACCTCTCCCATCCGCCATATCATGCGCCCTACTCGCCCCCAAACTACTCCCCCCATCACTCGTCATAACCCCTTCCCCATTACTATGCACACTAATATGATCAAAAAAAATATCATCATTCGAAGCCGTCACACTAGCTACATTCGTCCACATATCGAATTCTACAGCTAACCCATTCTCAATACCACCATACCCTAAATCAACTCCCTTTCCGCCTATAGCGGATGCACCGAGAGGGTCGCCGT
>BLQM01000080.1:0-20232 GCA_012489335.1 Triparma laevis f. inornata
TAACCCTAACCCTAACCCTAACCCTAACCCTAACCCTAACCCTAACCCTAACCCTAACCCTAACCCTAACCCTAACCCTAACCCTAACCCTAACCCTAACCCTAACCCTAACCATAACCATAACCATAACCATAACCATAACCATAACCATAACCATAACCATAACTTCTTCACCATATCCATAACCCTAACCTATAATCATTACCATAACCATAATCCCAAAATAAAGAAAACCCTCCCACCGACTTTAAAATAAATAACAAAAGTCTGATCTATTCACTTCCTTCGCTTGCTTGACCTCGGCTGCGGGCTTGTGCTCCTTGTTCTCTTTCTGCTCTCCTCTTCTTCTTGCTCCTCCGCCCCATCATCCACGTTCCCGCTATCCAATTTCTCAGCCTGCACGTCCACCTGCACTGACGGCTCGGACACTTCAACCTCCTCGACGACCTGCTTCTCCTGCTCTTCAACTATCGTCGTTGATTCTACTACGTGCTCGTCCTCCATTTTCTCGGATTTAACAGCAACCTGCGCGGCCGAAGCATCTGCCCCAACAGCCTGCTGCGGAGGTAGCTGCTGCTGCCCCCCTTCCTGCTGAGGTGGACTAGGTTCTCCAACACTCTGCTCCCCCCCAGGACTCGGATTCCCGGGACTTTCAGAAGTCAAATCACCTCCGCCTCCCGTCCCCCTCACATACCTATGCCACTCTCTCCCCGCTTCCCCGAATATTCCCTCAACTTCCCTCTCAAAGTTCATTGTGAAATCCGCGTAATCTGATTCTGCAACGAGCGTAGCGAGTCAGCATGAGAGTTGGCGTTAAGGAGGCACTGAATTGAGTAGCGATTTACAAGCGGGCATCTACCATTGTCGCTGACAACGTACAGCTACGCTAATAATTACGACCTCTTACATCAACGCATTCCCAGCTCGTCGCGTTCGCTCCTCGTAGGTCCTCACCTCTCCCGTTGTACTTCAAACAATTATAACACATTAAAGACAACGCGTCCCATAGAGAAGATAGCGAGGTAATTATATCCGTTACTATCATTTTTCGGATGAGGCTTAAATCCATGGGGAAGAATATTCTTTCGTCGTAGCCGGGGGCGTCTTTGCTTGTGACGGGTTTCTTGAAGATACTGCCCCACTCGATGGCGCTGAGTTTTCTGAATAGGAGGAGTAAGTAATCGTAGGTTAAGGGCTGGTCGAGGCCCTTTGTTACGTCATCAGTGGGGGTTGGGAAGGCGTTGGGGGGAGAGGAGTCGTAGTCGAGGTTGTAGGAGGGAGGGAAGCGGCCGAGGACGGCGGAGAGGGAGGGGTAGTTTAGGGGGGGTTGTTGCGGGGGCGGAGGGACAGGAGTGCCGGAGACAATTTGTTTCAGGGTGTTTATTTCTGAATTCAGTTCCTGGGAGGAGGGGGGGCGATGGAGCGAGGAGCAAAGGATGAGTGAGCGAAGGAGAGACGATGAGATTGGATGAGATTGAGTACGAGAGACGACGAGCTCGTCACATTCGCGTTCACATTGAGCAGCCGGAGAAGAAAACTTTCGAAGCCTGTCGCCTCAACGCTCGCCATTGATTCTCACACACGCTCGCTGCGCTCACTGCACTAACTGAAGCCTTCAAAAAAAAAAGGGGGAGCGCCTCGTACCTTCTCGTAAGCGTCGCACTCATCCACGATGCTCCTGAGCTCAGACTGCGGCAGGCTCCTAAGTACCCTGGTTATTTCCCCTTGCACCATTTTCGTAACGTAATTATGTGATCTTTGGCACAAATTTAGGCGATTTCGATTCTGGCATTGGCACTGGAAAATCGTAAAATAAATTTGGTAATATCAGAATTTACGATCGTCGTACGACTTAGTTGAACATATTTCCATAGAGCAATGGATTATAAATCACCAGATTACAACTCAAAAGTTACATACTTCTGCGTAATGTGTCCCAAATCGCCCCCCGTCAATCACGTTTCGACGAACGTCCATCCACTCCTCTAACCCTCCAACCCTCCACTCTCTCGTCACTCGTCTATTAAATAGCCCCCCCACCACACCCAAACACAATGCCCGCAAACACCGCCCCCATTAAATGGGCCCAGCGCTCCGACTCCCTCTACGTCACAATCTCCCTCCCCGACGTCAAATCCGAGTCCATAACCTTGACTGACGACAAGCTCGTCTTCACTGGCACCTCCGGAGCCAACGAGTACGCTTGCGACTTCGAATTCTTTAAGGGGTGTGATGCGGAGAAGAGCACTTATAAGGTTTTGCCGAGGAGCGTGCAGATGTTTATTGTTAAGGCGGAGGAGGAGGAGGAGGAGGTGAGCGGAGCGGACGTTGAGGAGCGAAGCGACAATGTTCAGATCATTCGAAGCGACGTCGCTTCAGGTCGCTTCAGTTCATTCTCTAACGGTTCAAATATCCTCCCCAATCCACAGTTCTGGCCTCGTCTGCTCAAGGATAAAGCCAAGGAGAAGAACCAAGTGAAGATTGACTGGGACAAATACGTCGACGAAGACGAGGAAGAGGAGGCCGGAGGCTTCGACACCTCAGGCCTCGAGGGCGGGCAGGGAATGGGTGGCATGCCCGGGATGGGAGGCATGGGAGGACCCGGAGGACCTGGAGGAGGAATGGGAGGCATGCCTCCTGGAATGGACATGGAGGCGCTCATGGCGCAGATGGGAGGTGAGAAAACGTGAGCGAGCGATGCGACGAGTGAAGAGTGGCGAGCCGAGGAGCGAAGCGACGAGTTAATCTAAAATGTTCTTCCGGTTCTTTAATACTCGTCGCTTCGCTGCTCCTCATTGTCGTCGCTTCGCTCCTCGTTGTCGCTCCTTGTTGAACGTTGACGAGCTACATCGAACCGTTGACAACCACTAACACGAGACGCTACGCTGTCGCAGGCATGGGAGGCATGCCCGGAATGGGAGGAGAAGGGGGGATGGGAGGAATGGAAGAAATGATGGCCAAGATGAAGGGAGACCTCGAGAACAAGGGAGGAGACGAAGGAGAGGACAGCGACGACGACGATCTGCCCGATTTGGAGGAGAGTTGAAGAGCTGAGGAAAGAAATTGAAACTGGGTCGTGGGCTAAGGATACATTATAGGACAAACAACACCATCTTTAGTGTTTCAAAAGGGTTGAGATTTTATTTTATTTTGTGGATTAGGATTGAAACTTTCTGAAGTATTCAAGGACTAAAGTACTCATCAAACACCGGAGATCTCCTCTCAACAACAGCGTCTAGACCCTCTTTCCAATCGAGGCGAGAATAGTTCAAAGCCTGCTGATCCGCTTCGCGGCGGAGGGATTCTTCTAAACCCGCATCAACTTGCATACGAAGCGTCCTCGTAACACCGCGGGTGGCAGTAGGGTTATTCATTGAAAACTGCGACGAGCCGAGAGGCGAAAGCGAGCGAGTTAGAATACAACGTCGACTGGCTGGACTTTAGAGCGGAACTCTTAAATGAAAAGTGAAACTTTGAGAATCAAGAGGACTCAGAGGCTACGTTGGGAGCTCTATCACACCTCTCTGGAAGCAGCGCTCAAAGATCTGGAACGTTTCAACGTTGAGACGGGAGGGGGGGGGGGGAGGCACTGCGTGCTGTCGCTAACCCTAACGCTAATATTCCTCTTGACGTCAAACGCTCAGACGTTCGCATCTTACCTCCTCAGCAACGGCGATAGCTCCTTCCAAAAAATTTTCAGAATCAATCAACTCATCAACCATCCCCAACGCCTTCGCCTCCTCCCCTCCATACGTCTTCCCCCCGCATAAAACCCTACTCGCTTTAGAAGTTCCAATAATTCTAGGCAAATAATGACTCCCCCCCATCCCCGGATGAATCCCTAATTTCGTAAAATTAAAACCTATTTTATTCTCAGCCGTCGTCAACCTATAATCAGTAGCTAAAGTAACGCAAGCACCCGCTCCAATCGCTGGACCATTAATCGCTGATATAGTAGGAATAGGTAGAGAACGGAGGGAGAGGAAGTTTGTGTAGAAATTGTACATTGTGGAGGAGTTTAGATGAGGTGGAAGGGAGGTGCGAGAGTAGAGGAAGGGGAGGGAACCGCCGGCGGAGAATGCACGGCCGGAACCGGTTAAGATTAGGGAGTTTATTTGATTTGTATATTCAGGTAAAGGAGGAGTGTCAGGATTAAGAGGAAGAGGGACGGGGGAGGTTGAGGAGACGATTTCATCGATTGAAGATGGGGGGGAGGTTAGTTCGTGGTTCAAGCGTTGGATTAGGTTCTTGAACTCGTAGCCCATGGAGAAGGTTAGGGCGTTGAGGGATTTGGGGTGGTTGAGAGTGATTAGACCGACGCGGTTGGGGAGGACTTTGAAGGTGCTGCGGTGGGGAACGAGAGTGGAGTAGTGATGAGGAGCGTTAGAGGGTGAATGTGTGCGGTGATGATTTAGTATTTTGGGGGGACTAGGATTGGAATGCAGTAAATCTTGAGGATTGTTGGAATGTTGCGGGATGCTGCGGCCGCGACGATATTAATTGGCTCAGTTTGAGGGTTTCGGCGCTAGAATTTTGCTTCGGCCGTATCGAAGATTGCTTTCCTCAAGACACTTGCTACCGTCCTTCATTGAAAGGTCAGGTTGGCATTTGAGCAAAAATTGAGCATATGGGGGCAAGAAGCTGGCGCTTACACGAGCGTCATCGCGATGGAAATTGTTTATCGACTGCTAACTTTTCTCAGCATTTCTTCTCTCAAATTTCAATTTCGTCAATTTTACCGTCCCACACTCAACCCTGAAGTCTGTTACTCTTTCTACGTACATTCATAGCATACCAATCCCCCCTCAACCCCCTCAAAACTCACCAAACGTCCCCAAAAACGGATCACAGCCAATCCATTCCTCAATCCGGCCATGCTCAAACCCTCCTCCTTTCGCCCCCAAATGAATCCTTCCCGGCGAAACCTCCTCCTCCTAATCTGCTACTCTTGTATATTATCATCGTTAACCTTCCTCCACAATCCCTTAATCTCCATACTTAATCATAGAACCGAAATTTCAACTTTCCCAAACACAGCTTCTGCCAACTCACACCTCTTCCTTTCTAAAACTTACGATTCTGGAGGTACCTCGAACACGACATCTTGGGATTCGAGGGAGACGCTTCCTTTTGTTTTAAAGAGTGAGTATGAGCTGGTTTTGCGCGCGTTTTTGAGTTGCGATGAACGACGACGACAATGAACGCGCAACTCCCCTCGTGGCCGTTCCGCGCTAAGTCCAGATAGGCGACGGACGTATTTCTTCAATAGCGCCACCAAAAACCACCTATTTTCGGGCGATATCGAGCTTGAATCTAGCAGCAGATGATTCCTGGGAACTCTCAAATGAATTGTGACACTTTGATTTTGATTTGCAGCGAATGAATTTCCATCGACGAACGTGCATCGAACGACGACGACAACAAAGTGCACCTCCTCGTCTCCTCATTCTAACACCGCCTCGCCTCTTCACCGTTCGCCTCTTCCCTCCCCCACTCTTCACACAGCCAATCCAGACGACCCCAACATCGACCCTTCCTCCTCTTCCACCAACTCCCTCGGAACTCACCATCTCCCCCCCTTAATAACCTCCGGCGATGTGCTAAAAATTCCCACCTCCTCTGGCCCAGAGCGCTACAAAGTCCGACGAGTTCGCTTTCTCTATAAAATGGACGGAGCGAGGGGGAGGATGAGGGTTACGAAGAAGGTGCTGGATGTGGTTAGGTTGGGGAGGGAGAGGGTTGAGAGGAGGTTGATGAAGGGGTTGGAGGGAGTTGAGGACGATGATTGAATAGCTCATTTTGGCGGTAAAATTGTAAATAAGCGAATAAAACGCTACCCCCTTTTCTTTAGCAATAATCAATAACCCTCACTTTTAAAACTTGTATCCCCTCCAAACCCTTAAACCCACCATACCATAAGCTCCCCCCACACAACGCGCGCAAAAGGCCTAATACATTTGAGCTAAAGAAGTTAACTCCGGTGGTGGATGAGCATGCCTCTTAAGCAAATGTGCGAACTCATGCTGATCAATATGTCCATTCCTATCCTCATCCAACTCCTTGACCAACTCCGTAATATCGTCCAAGCTGAGGCCTACGTCGAAGGCGTCGAGGGCTTCTTTGAATTCGGCGATTGTGATGGAACCGGAACCGTCGGCGTCGAACATGCAGAACATTGATTTTGCCATTTCCTCGGGGTCGAGCTCGTTCTTTTCGAGCTGTTCGGAGTACCACTGGATGAATTCTGACGAGGGGCGAAGTGAGGCGAGGCGAGGCGAGGCGAAGCGACGTGTTAATATAAATGCGCCCCTCGTTAGTATAAATGCACTCCTCGTTGGCAATCCTCTCACATCGTCGTCGCTCCGCTCCTCCGCCCCCCCCCCCCCGACCCCCCTCTCTCACCTTCCTTGGAAATATCCCCATCCCCATTCGCATCCAATAAAGCGATCATAACCTTCAGCTGCTCCGGATCCTGCGGACTGCCCAGACTCTCCATCAACTGGCTCAACTCCTCCGTCGTAATGGCTCCACTCTTGTCGTCGTCGAACAGGTCGAAAGTTTTCGAGATATCCTGAAGCATGTGATCCGGCATGGTTTCGCTGTAATGCTTATTGGGCTTTCCCGGCGTCAAGCTTGGTTTCTTCCCCTTCGGGCTTGTGACCTGATCCATGCTCTTCGTCGCCATGTGAATTTTATGCAAGACGATGAACGCTCTAACAGCTGAACTAGTTTTACCTTCCCTAATGACGTCCGCTATTTTCTCGTTCCTGCGGAGGCAGCCGATGCAGCCGATGTGGGTGAGGGTTCCGACGAGGCGGCGCTTGCCGGTTACTTGGAGGTAGAGGGGGATGACGGCGGCGATGATGAAGCAGATGAATTCGGGTTGGCTGAATTCATTCCAGGCGTCGGGGATGAAGGTGACGGCCATGACGGCGGTGTAGAGGCCGTTGAACAGGAGGGTGATACGAAGAAGAAGGATATGGAGCTCGGGTCCGTATTGCTGTCCCCAAAAGAGGAGTTGTTGCCTGTGGGGGGGAGGGAGCGAACGAGCGGCGAGCAATGCGAGCCGTATTAGACAACATACATAACAAACATAACATACATAACATGAGAAAGTACACAAACCCATCGCCGGCGTACCTGTTCGGGGCAGGCCCGAGCCAGTGCTTAGCCCACTTCCCCCTCTTGTCCAAGTCAAAGAGCTCGGGGTTGATGCTGCACCAGCCGGGTTTGTTCTCGTCGGCTACGAGGCTCTGGAGCTCCCCCTTGCCCTCCCTGTTGTCGACCCAAATACTCTTGTGCCTCCTCAAGAAGCCCAAAGGCGCGAAGCTGCGATGGGGGGATGGAGGAGCGGCGAGCAAAGCGAGCCGAGTAAGTATAATAGAACGTTCGTAATGCTCGTCCCTACGCTCTCGCTCCACATCCTCGTCGCTTCGCTCTTCGAACCCCCCCTCACCTGTTCCTGATGTTGATGAGCTTTCTCTCAAAAGCAAAGTTAAAGATGGTGACGAACCAGCCGCAGGCGCACATGGCCCAGGCCAGGATTCTGGTGTCGTCCTCTACGATGAGCATGAGAATGTAGAACAGACTCGCCAACACTCCCATGCAGGCCCAAGTGGGGACAGAAACCTCGACGACCTCGGCCAGAGTCTCTCCCATGCACATGCTGAGGTACCTGCCGTAGTTGAAGTCCTTGGCGATCTGGGAGTCCTTGCCCTCCTGCTTGAAGGGGTACATGACGTCGCGGTTCTTAATGAATTCCTGTGAGGAGCGAAGCGGCGAGCGAAGCGAGCCGAGGACGAAGCCAGGAGCGAGGACGAAACCCGGAGCGAGGAGCGAAGCGACGAGTTAGCTTAGAATGTTCTTAATGCGAGGAGCGAAGCGACGAATTGAACGAAAGTTTCATCAGGAGCGGTGTTTTTAAGAACCTCCTCGTTGTATTCATGACGCCTTCGTAATCTCGTCGCTCCGCTACTCGCTAGCTTAAAAGGTTCTTAATGCAAGGAGCGAAGCGACGAATTGAACGAGAGTTTCAATAGGAGCGGCGTTTTCGAAGAGCCTCTTTGTTGTATTCATGACGCCTTCGTAATCTCGTCGCTGCGCTCCTCGCTAGCTTAGACTGTTCTTAATGTTCGTCGCTTCGCTCCTTGCAGCGCCTCACCTCCCTCAACGCGTGGAAGAGTTTCTGGTCTTCGATGGCTTGCTTCTTCTTGGATTCAGCGCTGATGCCGAGTCCAGGAACGGGGGCGGGCGAGACTGTGGTAGGGAGCGAACGAAGTGTTAGTGTTTTCCATGGCCTCGTTACGCTTGGCCTCGTCGCTTCGCTCCTCGCCCACCCTCTTACCTCTCCCGTGCGCGTGATTTCCCTCCAACAAATGCTCCAACGTATTAGGATCCTGACAAGCCCTGTCCAAAGCCAACCACTGTGCCTCACTCTCCGTCCCCAACCTCACCAACACAATAACCTGCACAACGAAAAAGATCATGATGGCAAACAAGCAGTAATGAACCGTCTCGAAGATCTCAGTCAATTTCTCCTTCGTCTCCTCCCCCTCCCCGAAGATGTTAATGCTCAGCATCTCCAGTATCCCCACCTTGGTGCATATGAAAGTGATGACGCTCAAAAAACCGAGGATAGTCATCTCCCCGAACAGGCTCTCGATGATGGGGAGCATGTCTTTCGTCGCCCTCTGCGAGGAGCGGAGGACGAAGCCCGAAGAGCGAAGCGACGACGAGTTTAAATTGTGAGCGACGAAAGCACTTGAGCATTTATGTTAAAGCGAAGGAGACTCCGCTTCATCGTTACTCCCGTAATCCTCCCATTCCCAGCGAGGAGACTGAGACTCCTCCCTGCGTCTCACCTCCTCCACGATATCCTTGGTCTTCTCAAACATGATAGTAACAACGATCAAGAAGATTATGATACTGTACACGCTTGTACTCTCGCTCATCCAATTCTCTTCTTCCTCTTCTTCCTCTTCGTGCTCCTCATGCCCTGGCCCAGGGTCTGAGAGCAGGCTACGCTCACCCTGGACAGGGAAGCGGTATTGGTGAGGAATTGATAGACCCACGAGGCAAGAGACGGTAGCGACGGCAGCCAGGGAGAACTGGGAGTATTGCTGAGCAGGTCGTCCATGAAGAACAGTCATAGCCCCTGTAACCATGGTGGTAGAGGTGACGAAAATAATGGCCCCCCTCGCTCTGTTTTGGCATATTTGCATATTTGCATCCAATATACCTTAAAACAGCGGTCTCTCCAGAATCCCCACAACAATCCAACCATGCCCCCCCTCCCCCTCTTCCTCTCCATGGTCCTCCTCTCTCTCCTCCTAACGTCCGCAGTTTCCAAATCCTGCACAGGTCAAAACTTGCCCGCCGATGGACATATTCGAGTTGGAGTTAAACTAAAAAAGGACTGTAATACGATCAACAGAGCCAAGAAAGGACAGTGGGCGAGGATATACTACAAGGAGAGGTGAGGCTTGGGGGGGCGGGGGAGGCGGGACGAGGGCTGAGGGGGGAAGGAATTTTTTAATTAAGGGACAAACGTAGATTGCGTTCGCCATGTGTACCTCAGTTATGGTGGGTCTTGGGTGCTTGCTTTTTGTGTTTTTTTACTAACAAGGGAATTGTTTTTTCGCAAACTCTTTCTTTCGCGCAGCTTCTACAGCAACTGCAGTGTGATTACGGAGGTTGGAGAGCCGGACGGATACGTGTTTCACATAGGCGCTACTACAGGAGGTATCAAGGTACGAGACGGCCATGGAAAAACTGAGCAAAAACTGAGTGCAGCACACAGGGATGGACACGACTAGGGGGTTAGCACGGTTATCATGGTTGCTATTGATATGATTGGCTTTGGTTCTGAACTTCTCGGAGTCTGGATCGTCGTCGTACTATCGTAGTAACGTTCCGCAGTAGATCGAGGAGCGAAGTGACGACCAGTGTACAATGTAGGGCGAAGCGACAAGATGACTACTGGCAACACAAAACACAACAAAATTGGCATTAATTCTAACAGCGCTCCACTCCACTCCTCGCACCCTAACGTCCCAGGCCCTGCACGAAGGCGTCATCGGAATGTGCGAAGGAGAGAAACGCAAGGTCACCGCTCCCGCCAATCTCGCCTACGGGGAGATGGCCAGCTACAACGTTCACAACGATATTTGGATCCCGCCGAACGCCACGATCATGTACGAGATCGAGATGATGTTGTTGTCTGATAAGGACGATCAGGTGAGGTTTTTTATAACAGTAACAGGATTATCTACGTGTCACACGTAATCATTTTTACGTTCATTCTAACGTAAGTCGGTTTCCCATACTCGCACGCAGCCACCTCCCGACTACATGAAGAAGATGTTCGACCACAGCGCGAAGAACTTGGTGACGAGCGAGGACCACATCGGCGTAGCTTCCGGGGTAGAGAACGACTTCCCCAACATCGTCAAGACTGTGGAGCTGTCGCCTGAATGGGCGAAGGAGAAGGTGAGAAACCTGCGAGGACGAAGCAACCAGCGAGGAGTGAAACAACGAGTGAAACGACGAGCAAGAAGATGGTATCATGCAACGAGGAAGCAAAGCGACGAGTTGAGCGGGCGGACGTTATTCTTCTCGTTTTCTCAATCGTCCACCTCTAACACGGCTCGCGTTCACTCGCCGCGCTCGTCGCAGGGGGCCGACTACTTCCAAGAGAAGTATGAGGAGAGGAAGAAGTTCTTTGACATCGCTAGGAACAACAGGATCAAGAAGGGGATGGACTATCAGGATAGCGACCAATGGCTCGACAGAATGGTGGAGCTGATCGCGGAAATGAGAGATACTGAAAAGAAGGAATTGTAGTAAAAGATAGAAAGCTTTCAAGATTAAAATTCATAACTATCTACGTTAAGATGCGCCTTTCTGAGCTTCGCCAAGCCTGCACTATTACTCTTGCTTTCAGACAGTTGCCATAGTTTTTGGCGCATCTCATCGTTTCGACGTGATCTTTCCCGAGCTGCGCCTCATATCCCTCGAGCGCTCTCTGATAAAGCTCCTCAGCTTTTACATAGTCCTTCTGAATCTTGTAAACAATCGCGGTATTCATCGCGGACATGAGCGTTCTAGGATGAGTCCCCCCCAACAACCTCTCGCTCCCCCTTAAATCTCTCTTGTAATACTCCAACGCCTTCTCGTAATTCCTCAACTTAAAATAATCGTTTCCCAAATTATTAACCGTCACCAACGTACCCTTGTGATCTTTACCCTAGCACCTTCATCCTCCCCGCCAAACACCTCTCGTGAATTTCCTTCACCTCCTCATACTCTTCATTCCTCCTCAGCGTAGCACCAAGAGTGTTGAGCGTCTCCAAAGTTACAACATTCTCCTCTCCCAACGCCCTGTCCATCCTCTTCAATACATCTCTGTACTTCTCAATTCTCTTGACATGATTCGTTGGATTGGCTCCGATCAAACACAGCGTCATATCAAGCGCTTTCTCACTATCACGCCCTAGCTTCTCCTCGTACCCCCTCCTTCGCTCGCTTCCAGTATCGCCTCGCATCATCAAAATCCCCAACTAAACTACACGCGCTCCCCAAAGTATAACAAGCATCGTAAATCTCCAGCTTCCTCGGGTCGTTCTTCTTCTTCTTCTTCTGCTTCTTCCTCTTTCCTCGAGCTTTCTTCTCCACCACCACAGGCGCCATCGCCAAAACCAAAACCTCCAAAATCCTCCTCCACGTCACCGCCAAAAGCGACTTGTCGTCAAAGAACTCCTCGCTGCACAGCTTCACCAACGCCCTGAGCTTCACAAGATCCTCGGACTTCGTGATCGTCAGCACCTGCTGCTCCAGCGGTAGATCGGGGCCTACGTCTCTGGCATTTCCAATCTCCAAAACGTCAAAAACTTCCTTCCATCGCAAGTATGTCGACTCGTTCCCGTTGAACTGGTTCCGGAAGTACTCGTTAAAGCCCTCTCCGCTCGCGAGCTGCGTCAAGTTCTTCAGCGACGTCGGCCACAGCCCGTGCTCGCCAATCGAGCTCTGCCAACGTCCGATGTCCATCTGGAGAGAGGGACGCCGAGGGTTTCTTTTGAGGAGCGACGCAGATCTTCTTGTGCCACCACCAGTGCTCCGTCTGGTGTTTCGCGGAGCAGTAGCGGGTCTCGAGGCAAAGGCCGCACTAATGGTGGGCGGGTTTGCGGCAGCCAGGAAAGGCGCAGGACGGGGCAGGTTTGGCCGCGGCCGCGGGTTCAGACAGAGATTGGCTAGAATACATGTTTGGGGTCGTTTAGTGTGTTTTTAGGAGGTTGGCAGGGATTTGTATGATATGAGTGTACGTAAAAAGGGTAACAGACTTTGGAGTTGCGTGTGGGATGTAAATTCGACGAAACAAAATTTGGGGGAAGGAAATCTGAAAAAGTTTAGCAGCCAATTTCTCGATACCTACGAACCAAGATGTCCAAGTCTGTATCCTCCGAGTCTATTGGTGGTGATGAGATCCGATACATGGGTGGGAAGAGGGGAGCGTAAGACGAGGGGAACGATAATGGGGAGGGCATTCTCAAGATCCCACCAGCGGAGAGTTTGCCGATTTCGACGACTGTTTCCACTGCCCCTCCGTCCTGGATCACCAAGCTAAGGAAATCCGAGCTTCGATCCGAGTTGGACGATAGGTTCGTCGGGTACGAGATGAACGACAACAAGTCCATTCTAGTTGAGCTTCTTTGTCTACGCCTCCGCTGCGAAGTCCTCCTGAGCGGCAATAATTTCCTTGGCACCAACGACTTTCGTAGATTGCTTGTTCAGTTCGTTCCGGACGATATATTGATGACGATGAGGGTGGTTTCGAAGCCTTGGTCACTCGTGTTGACCGCTGTTATTGACGACGGCGTTGAGTGCGGCATGATGATTGTTGTCCGTGGTGGGAACGATATAGATGGTCAAGTAGCTTATGCTCGAAGGGATAGGAGAGAGCTCGTAACACGAGTGATCTTCCTTCTGAATATTACGAAGATCGGAGAGCGTACCTGCTTGTGGGCCTACAATCTCGTTGTCGTTGATATCCCCGAGGGCGTTGAGAGCATCGGTAAATGTGCCTTCAGTAGCTGCGTTAGGTTGACTACCGTATCTTTCCCGAGGTCGTTAATATCAATTGATCAAATGGACTTCGGCGGTTGCTCCAGTCTAGACAATGTCGAACTCCTCCACACAAACCTTCAAGAATTAGGAGAAGGTGCTTTCTCACGTTGCGAAGATCTAGAATCTATGATGATCCCGGATTCACTTCAAACGTTTGGAAAAGAAGTCTTCTGCAACTGCTACAAGCTAGTCCCCGAAGACATGGGTTGTATTTTTTACAAAGAGGGCGATATCGATGGTTCTGATTACGTTGGTTGCGATCCTACCTCCCAAATCGTCGCCCACCTCCGCTCAAAACAATCCTAAAACCTCAATTTACAGTAGAAACTAAAAAACAAGCTTTTTTCTCTTTCAACCACCTTTTTTTAGTTTATAATTAACAGTGTGCTAGCAGCTTTCTCCAACTCCCTCCTCCCTCCTCCTTCTTTCCTCAATCGACAAAATCCTTTTGACTAATTTTGTTTCCTCTTTTCCTCCCTTCCTAATCCATATCCTCCTGGTCGAGTCCGGTGTTGTCCTCCTTCTTCTTTCCCATCTGCTTTCCGGCCTTCATGACCTCGTCGACGAGGAGGAGCTGGGTGGCGAGGACGGTGGCGAGGTAGATGCTCTGCCTCTTGACGCGGAAGTTGTCAAAGATACCCGCCTCGACGGGGAGCATGGGGTCTCCACTGTTGCAGTCGATGCCTGCGACGAGCGGAGGAGCGGAGGAGCGAAGTGACGACGAATTAGAATTACGTAACGAAAAGCTCCTTGTGACGCCTTGTCTCACCTATGGGGAGGTTGGTCTTCTCCCTCTCCTCCTGGAGCTTGATGATGGAGTCCTGGACGTCGAGTCCCGAGTTCTCCGCGAGGGTCTTGGGAACGATGAGGAGGGCCTCGGCGAAGGCCTCGACTCCGAGCTTGGCCCTTCCCTCGACGCTCTTCTTGAGGACGGTGTTGAGGTGGAGGGCGCAGGCGATCTGAGCGAGCGAAGCGAGCGTGTTAGTGGTGGAGATAGCGAAAAAGAGGAGGGAACCGCATTATTCAACTCCTCGCTGGAATTGGTGACTCACCTCGAACGCTCCGGCTCCGGGGACGACGGCGGCGTCCTCGATGGTGTTCTTGACGGCGCGGAGCCCGTCGCGGATGGCGTCCTTGATCTGGTCGATGGTGTGCTTGTTGGGGCCCTTGATGATGATGGAGCAGGACTTAGGGATCTTGCAGTCCTCGACGAAGGTGAACTTGTCATCTCCGAGGGTGATCTCGGAGACCTTGCCGGCGTAGCCGAGCATGTCGACGGTCATGTCCTCGATGGAGTTCATGGGAACTGAGACGAGCGTAGCGAGGAGCCGAGGACGAAGTCCGAGGAGGGAGGGGGTGGGTTAGTATAATGTGCTTACTATAGCGAGGAGCGAGAGCGATATATCAGCGAGGAACGGCGAGCAGAGGAGCGGAGCGAAGCGACGAATTGAACGAGCTCCTTCGGACGAGCTCCAGCTTGTCGCTTCGCTCCTCGCTGGGCTTCGTCCTCGCAGTTCCTCACCTCCTCCGCACGCGAGGGTGAGCCTCTCCATGTTCCTCCTCTTGGCCCTCCTCAAGGCGAGGATTCCCTCCTTGGCGAAGATGTCGAGGGAGAGGGGGTCGATGCCCTTCTGGTTGATCATGATGAAGGTCTCGCCGTTCTTGCAGACAGAGCGCTTGAAGTCGACGACGGCCTTGCAGCGCTCGTCGAGCCACTTCCTCTCGGATTCGACGAGTTTCTCCCTACGAGGAGCGAAGCGATGAGACATTGTTAGAGTTGTTGAATTTTTCGTGCATACTTTTCATTTTCATCTCACCTCTCCTCGGCACTCGAGTAAAAGAACCCACTCTGAACCTCCGTCTTCTCGTACTCAAAAGTAACATTGCAAGTCATTATGTAACAGTTCTCCATAACCTTGGGCATATCGGGGTGCCTTCCTCCGTGATCAAGGACGATTCCGTTGACGAACCTGTTGAGGCGAGCGAACGAGCGAAGCGAGTCGAGGAGCGAAGCGACGAGTTAGTTTATAATTAGTGTTCTTAATGCGAGGGGCATAGCGACAAGTTGTATGGCGCCTTCGTAAGCTCGAAGCGACAAGTGACGGTTTCTATTTCTCGCTCTGAGTTCGGTTTCATCGCTTTTGATAATCTCGTCACTCCACTCCTCGCTAGTTTCGAATGTTCTTGTGGCTCAATATTGTCCTCCCAGTCTCGTCGCTTATCGCTCCTCTCATTTTCTCACCTAGAATCGCATCCCTGCTGTTGCTGCATATGCATAATCTCAACCATGTGCAAATCAACCGGAACGCCCGGCTCCGCGACGCACTGGACGGCGTCGACGATGGCTTCGGTCATTGTGTCGGCGAGGTCGGGCTCAAGTTTGGTGCGGAGGGAGGTGTTGGCGACGGCCGTGAGGAGCTCGCGGTCGGTTTCGGGGTTTTGCTTGGGGATTTTGAAGGTCTAGGGTGGGGGGGAGGGGGGGGCGTTAGAAAGGGATTAGGGTGACGACCATTCGAAGGCTAAATTACTCACCTCCAAAAAATCAACAGCCGCATCCCTCGCCCTATCAAACCCATCCGTAATAACCCTTGGGTGCAGTCCCTCGCTAGCGTACCTCTCCGCCTGCTTCAGCAGCTCTCCGCAGAGGAGGACGGTGGAGGTGGTGCCGTCTCCGGTGATGTCGTCTTGGGCTGTGGCGGTTCGGGCGACCATGCAGGCGGTGGGATGCTGGATTTGCATCTCGTGGAGGAGGACATTGCCGTCTTTGGTGAGCTGTGGGGGGCGAGCATAGCAAGGGTAGCGAGAGTGCGTTAGTGGTGGACGATTTTAATGGACGGTTTTAATGGACGGTTTTAATTGACGGTTTTAAATGGCGTTAAATGACACTACCGTTCGTTCCTCCGTACCTTGATCTGTCCAGCTCCACCAACAAGCATCTTAAGCGTCCCCCTCGGTCCAAGGTTGGTCTTAAGAACTCCCTGAAGTCCCTGAGCGGCAGCGACGTTCACCGCGCGGGCGGCGGCTTTGCTGACGATCTCAGCGTTAGGGTTTAGGTCTTCTAAACGGGCGGCCATTTTTTCTGCAAATAAAGAGAGGAAAGGATTAGAAGTTGATTTACGTAAAGCGGGCGGTGGGTTTGGGGCCGGAATTGGGGGGTCATGGGTAACGTGGGAGGGGTTGATATGGATCTACGGCCTTGAAATCGGTAATTAGGGCGGGAATTTTCTTATTCGACGCGGGCGCAACACGAGGAGGCGAGGAAATTGAATACACGACGAGATCGCGGTCAAAAAATTGAATCGGAGCGAGCGGTTGTTGGACTGGTCTTAGAGGGTAGGCAGCGGGAGATGAGTAGATATGGGGAGAAGTGACACTGAACATGCTCATACTGGTGATTTTGCGTGGCGGGCGTTCTGTTTTGCAATCTGCTCACAAAATCAATTTTTGTGTTTGACAATGGTGCTGGGAAATCTTTGACTGCATTTTCGATACAATAACGCTGCGTGAAAAACTGCACAAAGCAACGAAACTGCTTCAAATCACTTAAATAACACATACACAAAGTACAGAACCCACACTACCTCGCTTCTAATCAAAATCCCCGTCCACCCTTCGATGGCTGAACTAGTGAACGACCTGGAGCAGGCGTCGCAGTGGGCTCAAGCGCACCTGATCAAAGACGACGACACCAGTAACTCATCCGACGTCGATCCCGATGAATTAGACTTGGACGACGACGACGAGGTGGAGAAGCAGACGAAATCCATTCCTGACCCCGACCCCATCGTCGATAGCGACAGCAATTCCGACTCTGACTCCGACAGCGACCTCGACCTCCAAAAGGAAGTCGCCAAGCTCGAAAAAATGACCTCAGTCGACGAAACCGACTCCGCCCCCACTTCCGCCCCCTCCACCAAAAACGAAATCAAAGACCCCCTCCCACCTCCCCTCCCTCAAAAAACTCAATCCTTAGTCTCCGCGACCGCGCAATCTGACCTCCTCCTTATCGGCACTTTGAAGTCTCACATAATTCCCGACCGTATACTTATAATTTCTAGTCTTTCCGCCGCTCTATCCGGGAATTCGAATTGCGACGAAGGTGAGATTCGAAGAAGAAAAGTTTCGCGTAAATCTTCAACATTCTTAGTTCTAACCCTCATCCTCGTTCCCCAGGTTCCCTACTAGTCTTTAAAGACAACGAAAACAACGTTCGCCCTTTAGGCGAAGTATCAGAAGTCTTCGGACCCGTCGACGGTCCTCTCTACACCGTCGCTCTCCCCGTATACTACGGCGAAGCCTCTCCGGAAGAAGGAAACGAGGTGAGCGACAGCGAGGACAAAGCCCAGCGAGGAGCGAAGTGACGAGCTGCTAGTAATAGTAGTTAGAAGCTGCTTGTAGCTTGTCTTCGCACTATCACCGCTACGCAATTCTAACTCATCAACGCCTATTTCTAAACGACTCGCTACGCTTGTCGCAGGATAAACAAGATTGGTGGTCGACTTCCACTTCCCCTGGAAGCGTTCTGCTTAAGAAATCAATGTCGATATACGCTGTTCGCTCCGAAATCTCCGAGCTTTCAACCTCTAAAATTCTCAAACAATCAGGTAGAGGTTGCGATGCCTCCGATATGAACGATGAGGAGACCGCTCCTGATTATTCAGATGATGAGGAGGAGATGAGGATTAAGAGGGAGAAGAAGAAGGGGAAGGCGGGGGGAGGGGAAGGAGGGGAAGAAAAGGGATGTTAAACCGAAGAAGGAGAGGTTTAATCCGTATCTTCAGCAGCAGCAGGAACAACAATTTAATCCGTACCTTCAGCAGCAGCAGCAGGGGTATCAGAATCCGTATTATCAACAGCAGCAGCAGCAGCAGCAGCAGCAGTACTATAACATGCCGATGCAAGGAATGCCGATGCAAGGAATGCCGATGCAGCAACAAGGAAACTGGCAACAACAACAATTCGCGCCACTGCCTCCCAGCGGAGCGAGCCTGACGCCTCAAAGCAACAACCCGCTCGCCAAGAAACCTAAAGAAAGTTAAAGCGTACGTTTTTGTTCAGCAAATCATTTACCAGCCGGCTCTTTTCCCCTTTCCCTTTCCCTTTCCACCCTTTCCCCTCCTCTCCCCTCCACCTCCACCTCCACCTCCACCGTGCTCCCTAATAACCTCCTTCAAATCCTCCAACTCCCCTTCACTCGCAACCCCACACCCCCTCCAAACAACCTTCCCCCCAACAACATAAAAAACGTACCCCGTCAACGTGTTCTCTATTTTCAAACGATCTCGAATTAGAGAATGATCACCGTTGAACATATAAGTATTTTTCCAATTTTTTTCAGAGATTACTTTCTTCAAACTGCTTGATAAAAAACCGCGGAAGAGCTTTAAAATACCTCCGTCGCCGATTACTAATTGGAGGGTTGGGGTGGAAGGGGATAAAGGGGTGAGCCAGGAGGAGAGCATGTCGAAGCCGAATTGTTTGAAGGAGACGGCGATTAAGGTTGGGGAGGGTGGGGGGAAGGTTGTGGGGGGAGCATCGTTTAGGTTTATTAGGCCTGTGGAGGGAGAGGATGGTTACGAGGAAGGTAGTGCACCTTTTGCGTTAGAAGACGTTCGTTTTCGTGCATCGTTTCGTTGGTTGTGGTGGCGCTATTGAAGAAATAGTCCGTTGCGTGGCTGGACTTTAGAGCGGAACGGCGAGTCAACGAGGGCCACCCTGGCCTGTGAGCACTAAAGTCGTAGACAAGTAGGGTTGTTTCTTCAATAGCGCTACCAAAACCACTTATTTCGGGCGCCATGCGGAGCAGGAGGGGGGCGCGAACGTCGTTTCGTAACTCCGCTACGTTCCTCCACTACGTTCAATCTCACCTTCAATCTCCGGCCACGTCATAACGCTCCCCCCCTCTCCAACTCTCTCCCCAATAAACACCTTCCCCTTATTCTGATTTATATCCTTCAACATATGAAATGCACCCTTCTGAAGCTCCTTGGATATCACGCGGGGTTTACCGGTTAAAGGGTTTACGTCGAGGGATTGATCGATTTGAGGGGTTATGGTGGAGTGGACGTCGGGTTTGGGTGGGGTTGAGGTTGAGGATTCTGAGGTGGGAATTTTGGTGTTAGACTTTTTTATGATGGTGAGAACGTATACGGAACGTAGACGGAACGTGTACTAGGCCTTTGACGAACGGTGGGAAGGTGTGCTCGCAAGCGCTCGCTCGTAAAGAAGAAAGCGGAGGACGAGCACCGCTGCAGAGGACTTAGATTCGCGACTTCGACCATCAATCCTGCACAATACGCACGCGCACATACCAATCGCCAACCAAAATCACCAATTCAGCTTCTCGAGCTCGGATTTGGGGGCCTTTTGTCCACTCCCAAACCGTCGATTTTCTCACCGTCCGACGAACCACCTTTCGTAGCGCTAAAATACGACGATGATGACGTCACGTGCCGTCTGCCGACAATGAGAGAGCTATTAAAGGCTCTGAGTGCCAGTCGCGAGATCATGTCGGCGTTGTGGTGGATGAAAAACTCGTCAAACTTTTCCCAGCAAGCAAGCCAAAATCAAAATTCAGAAATCTTGAAATTACGCTTTCATACGTCCGCAATGATGCCGAAACTCTTGATATTCCTCCTTCTATCAGTCGTCTCTTCTTTCACCCCCACCCTCCTCTCCCCGCTCCGCTCCCTCCCTCACGCAGTTCGCCGCGAGTCGGTCGCTGCCAGGTCGCCATTTCAGATCCGTCGATCCTTTTTACAGGCTGAACCGTCGTTGGAGGAGATAGAGAATTTGAGCTTTAAGGGGAAGGGGGGGGGGGGGAAGAGAGGAGGGGAGAAGGGAGAGGTCGCGGCGAAGGCTGTGAGGTAGGCATTTGCGTTTGGGATGGCCAGCTAGCGCGGGAGGACGATCCATGAATTGCGATGCGAGTCGATACCCAAGAGAACGCTACCAAGGGCTTCGTCTCCCTGTCCCCCATTGGCTCGAACTCACACCGTCTCCTTTCCTCTCCGCGAAAGACTATGCGAAAGATCCCCAAGGTACCTTTCAAAGTTCTCGATGCCCCCGCGCTCCAGGACGACTTCTACCTGAACCTGGTCGACTGGTCGG
>BLQM01000080.1:20277-40046 GCA_012489335.1 Triparma laevis f. inornata
GGCTGAACCGTCGTTGGAGGAGATAGAGAATTTGAGCTTTAAGGGGAAGGGGGGGGGGAAGAGAGGAGGGGAGAAGGGAGAGGTCGCGGCGAAGGCTGTGAGGTAGGCATTTGCGTTTGGGATGGCCAGCTAGCGCGGGAGGACGATCCATGAATTGCGATGCGAGTCGATACAGCTCCACGCCCTCAGTCACATCGTTAGCCGCGTGTCTAACGTCTGCGAAGAAGGAAAATGCGAGCTCTACTACAGGGGTGACCTCCGAGAGCGCGTGTATGAGCTGTGAGTCCGGAACGTACCTTAACTTGGCCTCGGCCTCGTAAATCGAGATAGATAAAAATACTGTGCCTTGTGTTAGTAGTGCGAATAGACGCAACGGCGAAGTATTTTAGGCTGAAGCACTGGCTCAGCTGAATTTCGAACAGCTGAGATTCAGCGTTTGAACTTCGGAGCTAGTGTCGCTCGAACCTCGGCTGATTGTGTCCTCAGCGGCTTCGCAATTTACGCAGCGGCATCAAAAAATTCCCCAAGCAACAACGCTAACCCCACTACTCTAACGCTCGCCCCAACAGCCCCACAACCCTCGCCCCCGAAACCGACTTCTACGAAGGCCCCCCCGCAATAACCGAATGCCTCATCCCCACAATCTCCATCCTAACCGTAATCGGCATAATCCCCGCCATCGCCTCCTACTCCCGTCAAGCCTGGGTCCGCTACAAAATAACCTCCCGCCGCATCCGCGTTACCTCCGGCTTCGGAGGGAAGGACATGGCTGAGATCGTTTACCCGGATATTGTGGAGATTAGGAGCGTGAAGAGGTTGTTAGGGGATGGGGATTTTGTGTTTTTTTTTGAAGGATGGGGCCAAGTTTGAGATGAGGAACGTGCCGAAGTACGAGGAGACGAGGGAGTATATTTTGGAGTTGGTGCCGGAGGGGGTGAAGGAGAAGTATATGAAGGAGGGGCAGATTGCGAGGTGAAGAAAGAAGCACGACGATGTGTAGCGATGAATGAAAGGAATGGGGTGAAGAATTTAGCGACTGTTGTTTTATTCTTGAACAAAACGCACTACTACCTACACTTAATTTCTTATCACATTTCACACCTCCTTTACAATCTTACTCCCACCCTCCTCCACCTCCAACTGCACCCTATCCGTGTCATCAATGAAAACCCTAACATCATCCCCCTCTCCAACCTCCCCCTTCAAAATCAACTGCGCCAACTGCTTCTCAACCTCCCGCTGAATGACCCTCTTCAAAGGCCTCGCGCCGAACACCCCATCGTACCCCACCTCAGCCAGATAATCTAACACCTCCTCCTCAACCGACAAACTAAACCCTTTTTCCTCCACCCTCCTCTCCAACCCCTTCATCTCCAACTTAACGATCCCCCTCAAATCCGATTTCCCCAAACTCTCGAAAACGACCAACTCATTCCTGTTCAAAAACTCAGGAGCGAACTCAGAACGTGTTGCTTCTTGTACACGTTGAAGCATTTCGGAACGACGGGATTCAACCGTACCATCTTTTTTCTCAGCAACCTGCGACGAGCGTAGCGAGGAGCATTAGCGAGGTGTGGAGCAAAGCGACGAATTAGTTTAGAGTGTATTAATGCGAGTTACGTGGATGGTGACGTTTCCTCGTCGCTTCGCTCCTCGACAGTTCCTCACCTCCATAATCGCTGAACTACCTACATTACTAGTAAATATAATAATCGTGTTCCTAAAGTTTACGACATTACCCTTCGAATCAGTCAACCTACCATCATCTAATACTTGCAAGAGAATGTTGAGGACGTCGCGGTGAGCTTTTTCCATTTCATCGAATAATATTACCGCGTAAGGTTTTCTTCTTATAGCGTCGGTTAATTGTCCGCCTTCTTCGTAGCCTACGTAACCTGGGGGAGAGCCTATTAGGCGGGAGACGGATTGTTTTTCCATATATTCGGACATGTCGAAGCGGATTAAGGCGTCTTCGGAGTCGAACATGAATTCGGAGAGGGCTGCGACGAGCGTAGCGAGTCGCGTGAATATTGTTGTTAACGAGTTAGAATTACGTAGCGGCGATAGGAGCGTCGGTGTTTACACTGAAGCTAATAGCGCAGCTGAATTTTGAACGCAACTGTCGTATTTCCGGCGAGGAGCGAAGCGACGAGTTCATAGACCATGAGTCCTCGTTCATACACAACGTGTTCACTACTTTACTCGTCGCTTCGCTCCTCGTGGAGCCTCATTTTCGAGCGCAACTGTCGTATTAACAGCTCGTCGCTTCGCTCCTCACAATTCCTCACCTTTGCAGAGTTCAGTTTTTCCGACGCCGGTTGGACCGAGGAACATCAGGGAGGCGATGGGTTTGGAA
Source organism: Triparma laevis f. inornata (assembly GCA_012489335.1). Lineage (NCBI taxonomy): Eukaryota > Bolidophyceae > Parmales > Triparmaceae > Triparma > Triparma laevis. The sequence continues at coordinate 22,634 of BLQM01000080.1, forward strand.
GGGTCGCTGAGGCCGGCGCGGGAGCGTTGGATGGCTTCGGTGACTGCGAGGACGGCGGGCTCCTGACCGATTACGCGGGAGCCGAGGATTTTGTCCATTTGGAGGAGGCGATCACGTTCACTCGTCAAAAGACTGGGGGCGAGCGAAGCGACGAGTTAGTTTTGATCGCACTTAGTGATGCGCTTCTCTTGCTCTACACCGTCGTCACTTCGCTCCTCGTTATCGTCGACTCACCTGCTGACGGGAATACCCGTGCTCTGCGCGACGAGCTCAGCAATGTCGTCCGCAGTCACCTCATCCCTTAATAGGTCGTTCGAGTCCCCCTCCCCCTCCTCCCCCCCCCCATCGAGCATCTCCTCCTGAACCCGCAACTTCTCCTCGAGCGCCGGAAGTTTGTTGTATTTCAATTCAGCGGCGGTGTTGAGATCGTAGGTTCTCTCGGCTTCGGCTATCTCGACGTTGAGCGCGTCGATTTCCTCCCTCAACAAGTTCACGTCTCCGACGCGGTTCCTCTCGGCGGTCCACTGCGCCTCCAAGTTCTTTTGCTGGACTAGCAAGTCCTCCAGCTCAATATCGATCCCCGACATCCTGCCCCCGCCTCCCTTTCCTTTTTGACCCTCGAAATCACTCTGAAGGCTCAACTTCTCCATCTGCAGTTGAATCACGCGCCTGTCGATTTCGTCCAGAACGGTGGGCTGCGACGAGCGGCGAGCGTGTTAGTGGTGGAGCCTCATTTTGAGCGCAATTGTCGTTTCTCACCTTGCTCGTCAGCTCGTTCTTGAGCTTCGCGCAGGCCTCGTCGACCAAATCGATCGCCTTGTCCGGAAGAAAGCGGTCCTGGATGTAGCGGTCCGACAGCTTCGCAGCGGCGAGGAGAGCGTCGTCGGTGATTCGAACGCCGTGGTGCATTTCGTACCTCGGCTTCAACCCGCGTAGGATAGACACGGCGTCTTCGGCGGTCGGCTCCTCGATCAGAACCTTCTGGAACCTGCGCTCCAGCGCCTTGTCCTTCTCAATGTACTGTTTATACTCGGAAAGGGTGGTGGCGCCTATGCACCTAACCTGCCCACGGGCCAACGCCGGCTTCAACAAATTAGACGCGTCCATCGATCCTGACGTCGCCCCCGCACCCACGACGGTGTGCACCTCGTCGATGAACAGGACGATCTCGCCGTTGCTCTTCTCCACGTCCTTCAAAACCGACTTCAACCTCTCCTCGAACTCTGCGACGAGCGAGCCGGGGAGGGGAGGGGGGAGTTAGAGTTTATAATGGTTTTAATGCGAGGAGGGGAGGGGGGGGTTGAACGAGGAGTTTCAATATGGGCGGCTGTTGTTTTCGAAGAGCCTCCTCGTTGTAATTATGACGCCTTCGTAATCTCGGAATTTCAATATGAGCGGCGTTTTCGAAGAGCCTCCTCGTTGTATTAATGACGCCTTCGTAATCTCGTCGCTCCGCTCCGCTCCTCGCTAGTTTCGAATGGGTTTGATGCGAGGAGCGAGGAGCGAGGAGCGAGAGCGACACATCCTCGTCGCCTCGCTCCTCGTTGTTGTCGCTCGCCTTGTCTCACCTCCGCGGAACTTCGCACCGGCAATCAGCGCCCCCATATCCAACCCCACCAACTTACACCTCTTCAGACTATCCGGTACATCTCCGTTAACCATGCGCTGCGCGATCCCCTCCGCGATAGCTGTCTTCCCTACGCCTGGCTCTCCCAGCAAGATCGGGTTGTTCTTAGACCGACGCGATAGAACTTGGATAGCTCGTCGAACCTGTGACGAGGGTGATGAGCGAAGCGAAGGACGAGGAGCGATGCGACGAGTTAGTATAAAGTTGTCCAGTTGTTCAGTGATCTCGAACGCTGTCTCTCACCTCACTGTCGCGTCCGATAACCGGGTCCAGCTTCCCCTCCCTTGCCTTCTGCGTGAAGTCAATACTATACTTCGCCAGCGCGTCATAATTCTGCTCCTGATTCTTGCTAGTAACAGGTCCGTTCGCCTCCCGCTGCTCCGCCACGGACGCCATTACAGCGCTGGCTTTGATGTTTTGACTGTTTAAAGCCTTCTTCGTAAAGTCGTCTTTGTCGAGTAAAGCGGCGATGAACGCTTCGGTGGAGACGAAGTCATCGCCGTTCTTCTTCATGTACGCGGCGGCGGCCTTGAGGGTCTTCTGGAGAGAGGGGGACATCACCTTGTTCGTCGTGTCGCTGACCTTCGGAAGGCTGTCCAAGTATTGACGAAGCTCGTTGCGAACTCGAGGAACGTCGACGTTGGCGTTGGACAGGATGGTCTCGGCGATGTTGGTGCTGGCGCGGGCAGGGTTGGAGTCGGAGTCGGAGGAGTCGTAGTACTCGTTCAGGATGGTGTCCAGCAGCATCGCAGAGTCCACGCTCTGGGCTCGGAACTGTGGTTTGTTTTGGGGGTGAGTAAGACTGATGCGATGCGATGATGCAATGATGCGATGAAGCGAAGATGGGTAGTTTGGTTTACCTTATCGGCCGACTTGGGCAAGCCCTGGATGCAGGACCACGCGCTGTCGGTGTACATTTCATTGTTGAAGAAGTCATCGTTATTGTCCGCGTACAGCTGAGTGGCGGTGGGCCGCTGAAGAGTGTGTCGTCCATGGTCGCATCGGGTTGTCGATCGAGCTGTCGATTGAGTAGTAGAAAACAATTTAAACGAACGCGTGACGGTCGGGCTTAGATAGGTCAGCGCGGTGGGTAGCGACAATATCAGGCACAGCACATGCAGGAACTTGTGCATAGCTTAGCAGAGGAAATAGAGACAATGGAAGGCGGACGTGGTACTGGGAAAAGTGTTAGCGTTTTTCTCATGTCAAACATCACGCAAGAATTCCTGAACCTATTCTCAAGCGATTATAATGTCAGCACGTGTCAAGTTAACCATGACGTTCGCTTATCGGATCGACATGTATTATGCATCGTTGCGTTTTTCGTCTTGTCGTCGGCGTTCGTTGTAACCGTCCTTCGAAAGCTGAACCAAATACAAGCGACGCTATATTCGTTAAACAGCAGGCTTGACCGTATGGAGGTAACTGACGTCAGGATTGCGAAAGTTGAAGAGGACGATGTTAATAACGATGAGGTTCACACCGACGCTAAAAACAACGTTCCCACTGTAGAACACTCCATCGACACAGATGTAGACGCTGGAGTAGAGCGCGCCCAAGAGTACCAGCGAACGTTTGACGGTGTCTACGCATGGGCGCAGAAAATAAGAGACACCACAACAAATTCCACCCCTCCCTCCCCAACGTTTGAAGCGATCGAAACCCCTTCCAACGCGCTCTTTCGATTGGCCTGGACCCCCGATTCTTCTCCGATCCTGCACATTGAAGTGTCCATAAACACCAAATTCCACGACCTCGTCCTCGGTTGCAGCGATCCCAACCGCTTCACCGAGTACAACCGCGTTTTCTTCCCAATAAAAGACCTCACGACAATCGACGAGGACACGAAAATCGTCCACGGCCGCACGAAGAGCTTCTTCCCAGGCCTCTCCAAGCAGCGGGACTTCGTCACAGCCGTTCAAAGGCGGAAAACTCCGACCAGCCTCGTACTTTTACACTCAGCAGCGCCCCCTGAAATCCTCCCACCAACCGACCAATACGTCAGAGCCGAAGCCGTTCAAGGCGCGATCGTCCTCGAAAAGGAAGGAGAGACGAAATGCAAGGTCACCATAATAACGCATCTGGACCTCAAGTTCTCAGAGTGGATGACGCGGGTGAGGCACTGCGAGGAGCGAACCCGACGAACTCATAACGCATGACTGTTCAATCTAACTCGTCGCTTCGCTCTCCCCTCCCCACGTCGCAGAAGCTCTGCCCGCGGTTGGCCCCGCTCTTCATCCGCTTCTGCAAAAACCTTGAGACAGTAGGTGCGAAGTCACGACGAGCGAAGCGACGATGTGAGAACATAATATCTCTGTTCGAGATTCAGCTGAGCCAGTAGCTCAGCAGTCTCAGTATCGACACTGTTTTGTCGCAACTCAATTCTAACGCGCCAATACCAATCATCATGCGACTCACTACGCTCGTCGCAGGAAACTCAGTCCCTCAGAGTGCACGTCGAAGCAGCAGCGTCGATGGTTTCTGCGCAATCGGTTACGCTGTTACATTCCCCACCCACCACGACGACGACGCCAACTCCAATAACTCCAACGTCAGCTTAACAGACGAGGCTTCCTCCTACCTCGTCTTAAGTCCCCGCACCAATTGCTCTTACACGCCGAAAACGCGAAGACGCAAGCGCTCCCTCCCTTCACACGCCATCGGTGGGACGATGCGCCTGGCCTCGAAACTCAAGAAGAAGGTGAGAAACTGCGAGGAGCGAAGCGACGAGTTACGAATTCAATATTTGCGCGAGTACTTCGGCTGCACTCGTAGCTTTGGTCTAAACGCACAAGCCTCTTTCTTCGCTACGCTATTCTAATTCGTTATCGCCAATCCTCATGCGACTCGCTTCGCTCGTCGCAGCTCTCGTACAGCTCTCATGACCTTAACGAAAACCAAAATGAAATGTAACCCTTTTACATTACAAAGTTATTTACAACAAAATTCTACACCCTTCCTACGCCCACTCACTCTCCCCCGTCGCCGGGTTGAAATAGTAGGTCTTTCCACTTTCGTCCACGAGAGTTTGCCATCCATCCCAACCACCACCACCACCACCACCCCCTCCAACGCTTTCTGCGCTCGGGGACTCCCAGCTGCTCTCCCCGGTAACCTCGTTATAGTAGTAGACGTTGCCACCCTCGTCCCAAGACTCGACCCACCCCTCCGCTAACCCTGTTGCGATGCTACTACCCTGCTCCACAACAGCGACATTACCACCCTCCTCTTCTCCATATTCTTCCTCGCCCTCCTCCCCATACTCCTCGTCGCCCTCCTCCCAATCCTCTTCGTCCCAGTCTCCCTCATCCCAGTCCTGCGAGGAGTGTAGCGAGGAGCATTAGCAAAGCGAGGAGCGAAGCGACGAGTTAGTTGAATGTTCTTAACGTTCGTCATGGAGCCTCAATTTCGAGCGCAATTGACATATGCCTAGCTCGTCGCTTCGCTCCTCGCAGTTTCTCACCTCCTCGTCCCAATCTCCCTCCTCCCCTTCCTCCCACTCCCCCTCCTCATCATCGTCATACTCCTCCTCCGGCGGATACATCGCAAGCCTCAACACGTCCATCTCCTTCTGCAAAGGAACGCAAATCAAATGCACGTCGTTCTTCCCCGCAATCAAATCTATCATTCTACTCTCCTCCTCCCACTTATCTCGAGACCATAACTGAATCGATTTTCCGGTCTCGTCAATTCCAATAGCAGGCCGGACGCTCCTCTGCGACGAGCGAAGCGAGTCGCATGAAGATTAAGATTGATGTGTTAGAATTGCGCGACAATAATAGCAGCGTTAATGTCATGACTGAAGCTGCAAGCGAAGTGAAACTGCGGCCGCGGTTAACTTATTCTCAGCTCACCTTACTAAGCGGTTCGTCAAACCAGCTAGTACTATGAATCGGCGGGAACTTCTTCTCCTTAGCCAACGCCCATATGTTCTCAAAGTCGAAGAGACGTCCTGATATTTTTTCGGTGTGTTTGGTTGGTGGATCTGTGTCGGGATCGACGATACGGTCGATGGAGTAGGCGAATTGGACCGTGGAGGCGCGGTAGCGCTCTGGGGCGCAGATGCTTGCGCCCCTTCTGCGCGCCTTGGACTCCTTGATGCTGTACGTGTCTATGTCCATGTTTCCCACGCTGCCGCTCTTTCCGGACATTTTACGGCACACCTCGCACCTGCAGCCAATGAACTTTTCATAGTTTTTGTTGCCCTGACGAGTGTGCAGGACCTGCGAGGAGCGGCGAGCGTGTTAGTGGTGGAGATAGCGAAAACGAGGAGTGCAGCGATGAGCTGAAACATCACGAATACATCGTCGTTTCGCTCCTCGCTGCCACTCAAACGAGGAGAATGAATCCGCCTGCACAACTCATCGCTTCGCTCCTCAGCTCGCCACTCCTCTCCATTTCTCACCTGCTCGTCGGTCAGAGTCTTGAGGCTGAAGGGGTCGTCGCCCTTCTTGGGGAAGGCGAGAAGGGAGCAGGCGTTCAAGCTCTCGGCCACGCCCTCCTTCGCTTCGCTGCCCTTCCTTATGAATTCCCTATCGAACTCCTCGATATCCTTCCTCACTCTGGCCTCCCGCAAGTTGAGGCTGGTCCTTCTCCGAGCGATCATCCTCAGACGTTGTCTGCCCCTGGTCATTTTGACCATGGAAGAGAGCTGCTCGATTCTACTGAGGGATGCCCTGTGGGGAGGGGGGGGGCGAAGCGAGCCGAGGACGAAATCCGAGGAGCGAAGCGACGAGTTAGTTTAGAATGTTCTTAATGTGAGGAGCGCGTAATCGTCGTAATCCCAGCGAGGAGCGAAGCGACGAGTTCATAAGCAACGCGTTCACTACATTACTCGCTCCTCTCATTACGACCGTAATTGTCGTTATCCCAGCTCGTCGTGCGTAATCGTCGTATTCCCGGCTTCATCCTCACTAAACTTCAGGACTCACCTCCTCTTCTTGCTCAGCTGCCTCTCCTGCTGGCGCCCCCTCAATTCGATCTCCAAGGCGTCCCGCTCCTCCTTGATCCTCTTCTTGTTTCTGGTGATCTCCTGCGCGGTCCACTTGGCGCGATGAGCGGGGTCGTCCCACAATGCATCGTCCTTGTTGCACAGGTCGATATCCTTGTTGATGTCTTCGCAGAATTCAAAGTAATCGTTCGTTTCGTTCTGGACGTTTACGAGTCTCCCAAACACGGCCATGTTGTGGAACTGGTGTTCGCCGGTGTCGTCGTTCAAGTCGCTCCCGTATAAAGGGAGGTCGTGCGCCTTCACCAGCTTCACCAGCTGCGTATTATTCAGCCTCTGCGTCTGAGGGTGCCTTCTCTGCTTCTCCCTCAACTCCTGCAACGTCCTGCAGCAGGGCTCGAAGATGTTGTCCTCAAAAACCGGGTGGGGGTCCTTCACCCCCGCTGAACTGAACATGATGGCAAGCGCCATCTGCGACGAGCGTAGCGAGGAGCATTTATGAGGTGTGGAGCGAAGCGACGAGTTAGAATACTCTTTATGCTCGTCGCTTCGCTCCTCATAGTAACTCGCGGAATTAACGCATTCCCAGCTCGTCACTTCGCTCCTCGCAGCTTCTCACCTTCTGCTCCTCGATGAACTGCAGCACTACCTGGAGCTTGGCGTACCACCGGAACTGGGCGGAATCGTGGTCCGCAACGCTCAGCGTGATCCTCGCCTGCTTCCTGATCTCGTGCACTTTGTGGTCCTTGGCGTTCTTCTCGACCTTGTTCATGACGTTCAACTGTAGCGCATTGGTCGCCGCCGTGTTACGCATTTCCAAGATCGAGGCTGCGACGAGCGTAGCGAGGAGCAAAGCGACGAGTTAGTATAGTGTTCGTCTTCGTCCTTGCTGGGCTTCGTCCTCGCAGTAACCACCCTTTCACCTTTCTTGTCGATGGCCCTCCTCCTCCCCCTGCCACCCCTCGATATGCGCTGGATGTGGACCGCGGCTGCGTTCCAGATTTTGAGGTGGTCAAACTCGGGAATGCACTGGAGAAGTCGGCAGGAGTCGGTGAGCGAGCACTGCGAGATCTGTGAAAGTGGTGCGTCCGAGACTTTAACTTCTTTGTGCTTCATCCCCCACTTCATATCAATCTCCTTCATCTTTTTATCCTCCCTCCTGCGACGAGCGTAGCGACGAGCATTGATGTGTTAGAATGATTAACTGACATGGACAAAAAAACGTTCTCTACTTTACTCGTCGCTTTCCTGACTGCGTACCTTGCAAACTGCTTGATGAAGCGCTTCACGTCACCCTCGGTGTGACCCTCTTCGCGCAATTCCCTGATGTTCTCCTTAACCCTCTCACTATTCTCTAATCTCGCCTCTGCGCGCTTCAAGAGCCTGGTACGGTTCAAATGCTGCCCGTTCATGCACTGCCTGGCGCAGTGGAAGGAGAGGCACGTAAACTTGGCCGCCTCGCACGTGTAGAAGACCTCCGTTTTGTTCGACCTCCTGTACCACTCGTCCGGGGTTAAGTCCCTCCAGGTCCGCTCGCGGTGCATCAATTGCTTCTTTTTGCTGGGACTTTCAGGGGGAGTTTTTGTTTCGTCGACCTTCTTTTCTTCTTCCTCTGATTTTACTACTATAACCTCTTCTTGCGGAAGGGTCAATGATGGCTTCGCTTCGTTTTCGGGCGACTCGCTCTTCTTCTCCTCGTCGCCCCAGGCGGCTCTCGACACCCCCTTAGGGTCCTCGGATCCGAAGACGACCTTGGGCGTTTCCTTAGGCTTGGGCTTGGGAGTTGTGGGGGCAGACGGGGAAAGCGATAGTCCAGCAGCGTCTCCAAGCAAGCTCTGTAGATTTGCTCCGTGAGGCTCGGGACCAGCAGCGTCACCAAGCAAGCTCTCTAAGTTACCCCCAGACTTAGTGTTCTTTGGAGTGGGAGCAGAATCCGCAACTCCGCCGAGCAAACTCTCTAAACCACCACCACCACCGTCACCGTCACCCTCGTCATCACTTACAGCCCCGTCGAGCAACCCCAACAGAAAGCTCGTCGGCGCTTCCTTTACCTCCACCTCCACTTCGCTCTCGGTGTCCTCTTCCTCCTCGCCGTCGCCCTCCTTCCCGGCCTCGATGGGGCGGATGCTCAGGCAGCGCGCGTTTTTCCAAAAGCCGGTGGCCATGGCGCTCTGCTTGGGCAGCCCCAAGTAGACGGGGGGCGTCCCGCGCATTGTCAGTTCCGGGTCCGCCTTGTCCACAGCGCGCCGCGACAAGCCGCCCCGCCTCAAGCTCAGCGCCGTCGTGTGCATGAGCCCCGCGCTAACCTTCAAGATCATGTTCTTCGTCGTTTCCAGGAGGGTTGGTGCGATTCGTAGTTGGTCGTCTGTGCCACGATGAGGAGCGAAGCGACGAGTTAGAATGGATGAATGAAAGAATGATAGCGCGACGATTTTTCTCGTCTTCGTCTTACCTCCCTGCCCGAGCACACCAAACCAGCCCTTGCCCCACGTGTAGAGCTGACCGTACACGGTGACGGCGCAGCTGTGCGACTTTCCTGCGCTTATGTCCACCACGCGCTCCCACTTGGGCATCTTCACCTTGTAGGGAGTGGGGATGTGCACGATCAAATCGGTTCCAAGCTGGCCGTGATGGCCGAAGCCCCACGCGTAGATGCGGGTTTCTATGCCCCACGGATTTGTTAGCCTCGGATCGACGCTCCGCTCACACAAGACCATGGTGTGCGCCCCGCCCAATGCCGCTTTGACTATACTATAACCCTTCTCTCCAAACGACTCGGGGAAGTTGTGAGTCATCTCGGTGGGCACGTTCTTGTTCAAATGCCGCCCAGTCCCCAGCCTACCGTGCGCGCCCCTGCCCCAGCACAGAACTCGCTTTCCGGCGCCGCCCACGGCGAGGGAGTGGGCGTGGCCGGCGCCTGCCGAGGACGAAGTCCGAGGAGCGAAGGGGGAGTTAGTTTAGAATGTTCTTGTTCTTGATGCTTGTCGCAGTTTCCAGCTTCTCACCTATCACCGTGACCACCATCTTCTTTCGGGCCAACTTCTCGATGAGCGTCGGCTCCCATCTGTCTTCGTAATCGCCGTGCCCCAATCGCCCGTCCCTTCCCATCCCCCAGGAGTACACGGTGCCGTGCTGCGTTAAAGCCAAGACGTGGTTGCAGCCCGCCGCTAAATACCTAACACCCTGCGACAAGCGTAGCGAGGAGCAGCGAGCGAAGCGAGCCGAGGAGCGAAGCGAAGAGTTAGTTTATAAAGTTCGTAATGAGAGGAGCAACTGTAATTGTCGCATTCCCAGCTCGTTGCTTCGCTCCTCGCTTCGTACCTTCCCCAACAAACCAGGCAACGGCGTCGGGTTCTCCACCAAAACCAACGGCTCCCTGTGCTTGTCATACCGGCCCAACCCCAGCTGGCCGTTCTTCCCCTCCCCCCACACCAACACCGTTCCCACAAACTTCCTGTGGATCGCGGCCCTCTGCTCAACTAGATGCGCCCGCAGCTCGAGGAGGCCGAAATTGCCCTCGAAAGAGCTCCCGCCGTTGTTTTCGATCAGTTTGTCGACTTGGTTAATCATGGCAATCAGTGCTTCGATGCTGTTGGAGCGAGCGTGCGTTAGAAATGCTTTGTTGTAGTTGCGTTACGTCATTCTCGTGTTTCACTCTCACCTCTGCTCCCCTTCACTTGGAGCCACCTCCCTCGCAAAACTAGTCGAATCCGTAACAGCAACCTGCGATATCTTGAAGTCGCAACCGCCCTTGTTGTGCCCGGACGGAAGCGTCGCACTAGGAAACCACTTCATAGGCCTTTTCCGCAGCATGTCCTGCCGCTGCTTGAACTGCTTCGACAGACCCAGCTTTTTCGAAGTGTTGCCCAACACCCCCTTCTTGTTCTCGCCGCACGCAAAAACCGTTCCCTGCTCCTCAACAAGTAAGGTGTGCTTCCGCCCCGCAGCAATGTCGATGAACTTCTTGCTGCCCATCGAGTACATTGGGTTAGGAGTTTTCAGCTCCCCAAACTTGAGCGTTCCGGCCACGCCCTCTCCGCCCCAGCCCCAGCCCAAGGTCTCGTGCTTCTCCTGTACTTTTTTAATTGCGAGTTTCTGGGGGGGGGGGTTAGAACGGGGGGGGTTAGGGTTGGGGGAGACAAGGTACTTCTTCCTCACCTCGTCCTCCGCCTGGGACAGGATCAATGCCTCCTTCACGGGGATCCGCTGGTCCAGTGCCTTTCGCGCAAGCTCGGCAGTTATTATTATCTCGTCGTCCGCTCGCATCTCCTTCTCGTTAGGAATGCACAGAGGCTGAAAGGGTTGTGTGTAAACCTCGAGAGGAGAGGTGTAGCGTGGGTAGCCAGAAGGTTTAGGTTTTTGAGGCGGGCGGTAGATTGTAACGACGGAGGAAGTCAAGGAGGGGGCAGCGATGAGCTCTTGCGTGGAGTCCAAGGACTCATTTGGCTCGGCGATCTCAGGCTCAGCCTGATCCATTTTGTTTAGGGGAGCTGTTGTGTTAGGGAAGGTTGTCTAGTTGGTATTTTTGGAAGGTAGTGGGGCGGAAGAGAGTAGGGGACGGTGGAGATGTGGGAGGGAGGTAGAGACAGGGCTGCTTGAATGATTGAAATGCGCTCGCTGATGAATGTGAATGTGTTATAAGCTCAGCAAATTTCATGATTTTTTCGCATCATGACGTCACTTTTACGATTCTGGTATTAGAAAGTATATTTCACTTTTAAGCCTATTTTATATTATATTTGGAATTTTAAGACCCCTGAGCGATTAGTATAATCGTACAATTTTTCAAAAAAATGGATTTTGGAAATACAAAACAGTGTTCCCTGGACTATATAGGTCATTCTTGGGAATATTAGTATATTTAAGGTTACCTGAGGTGCTGAATATGTCATTTGAAAATCAAATAAAGGCTAGGGAATCGAAATTAAAATTAAAAAAACCATGAAGATGATCTTTTTTGAACTAAATTAGTATTAGATTTGTGTACTCAGGGGTACTTAAGGGAAAATTAAGATAGACATTTAACTTGAAAATGACCAGAACATTGATTTCTGTTCCAGAAATGTTACTAACATTGTTTTTCGGCCAAATCTCGCGTTATCGAATAGATCGTAGCCCACATGAATATCCTAGACCAATACCTAGGTGATTTAAACCAGTCCTGAGTTTCTACTGACTTCTAGCGGCGAAGAAAAGGAGTTATTTAGTTTATTCAAAATAGCATTACATTTTATTCACAGCTTCAATTCAACCCCCAACCTCCCCTCCAAAACCTTCCTCGCAATCTCCTCCACATGCCCCTCCAAATGTTTCCCTTCGTCTTCCAAAGCTTCGCACTCCTTTAAACAATCCTCAACGACAGGACCCTCCAAACCTAAACGTTCAGATAAAATTATAACGTAAAACGACGGACTTGAATGTATGCTTGGGATTTTAAAACCGCAGGAGGATAACACTTTTGACTGCATGCCCATCATTTTACCTTTCAGGGATATAATTTCTCCGGCTCCTTTAACTTTTACTTCGTAATCTTCTTTCAAAATTAATGATTTCACGCGGAGGATTACGGTTATGACATTTAACATTGATTGAGGGGAGGTTAGGGAGATGCAGAGGTGGATTATTGTTGAGGTTAGGACGAGGGCGGTTTGGTTGTCGCCAGTTGCGAGGCGGACGAGGTTGGAGGATTGAGGGGTTTGGGAGAGGTAGACGTGAAGAAGGGTGCGGGAGATCAGGAGGATTTCGGGAGGAGTTTTGAGAAGGGCGCAAGTTAGTTTTAGGTATTGGAGGCAGAGGGAGGGAAAGGTGGAGGAGGGTGCCGACATGGTGTTGAGGGGTGATATGGGGTTTGTTTTAGGGTTGGAGGAGGGGGTTGTGGGATGGCTTCGACCGTCGATTTTGGATGGAGATAAAAAGATGTTTTAGGGTACGTGGTGGGTACTGGGTAGATATGTGGGGATTTTGTGAGTTTTGATATCAGCTAGGTTTTCTTGAATTAGTCTGTATTAGTTTGGTTAACGAAATATACGGCCAGGAAATCAACGAAAATTAGGGGTGAAAAAGCAATTTCCGAGCTTCAATTACTCCTCACTCCGCCTCTCTTTAGAATAGATCGTTTGGTTTATACGTGCGCGCCTATGAGTAGAGTGCTTGTTATTTTGTTAGTTATGCTCTTCTTAGCGCAGTCCCTGAGTTTGAGGACGATAACCACACGGCCTCGCAGTGCGCGCCTCGTCCTTCGTCTCAGTCGTCTCAGTTCAACTACCGCAGACATTGACAACGTCGATGACGGCGAAGCCAGCGCGAGCACAAGTATATCCCCAATCCTGGAAAAGGCGATCGCGGACCTGAGCAAGAAGCGCTCCACGATATCGAAGGAGCTGGAGAGGGTGCGAGAGGACAAGAACGCAAAGGACCAGGCCGAGCTAATTCTAGGCAGTCTGTACATGATTCCGGAGGACCCTGAGCTCTACGTGATTGGTAAGAAGAGGCGTTTGAGTTTAGTGAGGAGCAAGGAGCGAATGATGATGGATCATTCTCTTCTCCATTATCCTTCTAACTCATCGCTTCGCTCGTCGTTGACATTGTTCGCTCCTCACAAACTCTTCGCAGACGTAATGGACTATGAGGGAGAGAATATCCAGATTCGGCTGCCCGAGCCTAAAACTGAGAAGAAGAAGAATGGAAGGGGGGAGGGAGGGCGGGACGGGGCGAAAAAATTTGCGGAGGCGCGCTTCAAGCAGAGCAAGAAGGGGAAGCGGGGGGAGGGCGTACTAGATGATTTACTGAAGAAGATCGATAAGAGTATTGGGGTTGTTGAAGGGGTTGTTGACGAGGAGGACGAGGGGATCGTCAAGGGGAGGGTGGAGAAGGCTTGCGCGGGGTTGGTCAAGGTGAATTTTGGAGGGGAGGAGATTGGGAGGAAGAAGGGGGCGAAGCCGGCACCGGTTGGTGAGAAGATGGACCAGGGGCAGAATTACAGAAAGTACTTGTTCCCGGTGGGGGCGGGGGACGAGGAGGTGACGCACACGATTCTCGTGGGGAGGAACCGGAGGCAGAATGAAAACTTGAGCTTTCGAGCGGGGAAAAATGGCGATATATGGATGCACGCGAGGGGCGCGCCAGGAGCTCACGTAGTTGTGAAGGCGAGGAATCGGAAGATGGTGTGGGGGGCAGGGGAGGGGGTTGAGGGGCACTGGAGGGAGGCGCTGCAGTTTGCGGCGAACTTGGCCGCGTTCTACTCTGATCTGCGGACTGAGCGAAAAGCGGAGATAACTTTGGCAGAACCGAAGCACATTACGAAGCCACGAGGTGCGCCACTGGGTGCGGTGAAGTTGAGAGAAGAGGCGGGAATGATTCTAGGCGATCCGTTCGAGGTTCCCGAAGAATGTCGTGAAGCGCGAGAAGGAGGAACATGAAAAACAACGGCGACCATGTCGTGAAGAAAATTTGTTATGTAATGATTTTTGAGTTTATTTTATTTTTTTGGCGACGTAAACGTAAAAACCATCACCTTCATCATTAAGTGGGAACCTCCGTTCATTAACTTTGCTCCAATCCTTCCAATCAATATTCCGAACAACATCTTCATTCTCCTCTTTAAATAAACTGCAAGTACAATAAACGATTCTCCCACCCTTTTTTACACGCGACATTCCTTCAACAAGTATGTCGGTTAGATTTTGCTCGAGTTCCGGTAATTTTGATACGTTAAACTCCCATCTCGCGTTAGGCCAACGTCTCCATACCCCACTACTCGAGCAAGGACCATCAACTAACACACAGTCATAATCGTTATCAGTGACTTCTGAGAGGACGTTAACTTCTGATTTTATATATTGTGAGATTTTTGATATACGGGAGGAGAGACCTTTTAAACGATCTTTATCGATATCGTAACAATCGATAGTGTTGTTGTTTAAGGTACAGGCTATACCTAAAGTTTTACCTCCTCTACCAGCGCATAAATCTAATATTTTATTACCTTGAACATACTCTAAAACTTTTGATGAATGTACATCTTGGACTTCAAAGCGTCCAGAAATATAGTCTGTATTTTTCATAATTTGAGAGCGGAGGGAAGGAGGGAGAACGTAGACTTTATCGGCTATTTTTGAAGTGTACGAAGGGGGGATGTAGGTGGGATCGTTTAAACGGATGGATATTGGGCCGGGGGAATTCGTTGTTTCTAGGATTGCCTTTAATTCTAAGGGCAAACAGCGAGCGAGCAGTGTAAGTGAGCAGAAACTAGACCACGAGAATTAACCCTAACAATTAGTGCTTATTCGGAGGAGACTTTGATATAGATTGCTCGTTCTTACCTTCATGTTGGGGGTATATTTTGTGTAATATTTTTATTATTGAGATAGGAAATGAGTAGTAATTCGATAAATCTTTTAAACTAGGATTCAAAGATAAACTAATCTTCATTTCCTCATTTAATTCATCATTTAAATGAAGGTTCAAGATTAATGCACTCTCCGAATCAGAATCAGGAGGCAAGGTTAAACCAAGATGGTGAGAGTATCGAATACGAAGGTTTGATGCTGTGATTAGATTGTCAGCGAAGTATTTACGGTCAGTGTTGGATTGGAAGATTGAAGGGTTGGAGCGGAGGGTTTTGGAGAGGAGGGGGAGGACGGAGGTGGTCGTTGCGTTTGTGCGGATGAGAGTGTCAAAGGTTGTGTGGAGGAGGGTGCGGAGGGATGTGCGGAGGGATGTGTGGAGGGATGTGTGGAGGGGGGCGGAAAGGGGGGTGGAGAGGGGCGTGAAGAGGAAGACGAGGAGAACAATGCCGAGGATCATTTGCTGGTATGAACTTTTTGGGGGAGTTTGGTGTATATTGAGGGAATTGAGGGGGGACTGGTATACAGTGAATGTACGTAGAAAGAGTAACAGACTTCGGGGTTGCGTGTGGGATGTTGAAATCGACGAAACTTAAATATGAGGGAAGAAAATCTGAGAAAGTGTTGCAGTCAATTTCTCGAAATCTACGTACCACGATGTCCAAACCTGTAGCCTTGGAGTCTACTGATGGTCATGAGACTCTAAATCCGATCAGGAAATCCGGCAGGGAGGACGAGGAGAAGGAGGATGAGGAGATTATCGAAGGCACAGCTGCGCAGAATTTGACGACTTCGACGACAGTTTCTGCTGCTACTGCGGCGACCGATCAGTTCATGCACACTCCTGAGTTCAAGAGACACTTCGTTGAGTTCGTTCCGGTTGATGCGCTGATGGCGCTGAGGTTGGCTACGAAGGGGTGGAACGCCGCGGCAGACGCGTTGATCGACGAGTGAGTGAGAAGCGGAGGGTTGATGGTTCACGATGGGAAGGATTTAAACTATGTATCTAACGCTCGATGGGAGTTGCGAAAGCTTGTAACGCAGGTAATCTTCCTTCTAAATATTACTAGGGTCGGAAATCGTGCCTGCCAATATGCCAATCTCGTCGTTGTTGATATCCCCGAGGGCGTCGTGAGCATCGGTGAATGTGCCTTCTGGATGTGCACTAGTTTGACTACCGTATATTTCCCAACGAGGTTAAAATCAATTGGAGAAGCCGCCTTCATCGAATGCCACAGACTAGAAAATGTCCATCTCCTCCACACAAACCTTCAAGAATTAGGTGAAAATGCTTTCAGCGAATGCTCAGAACAAAAATCGGTGAAAATCCCGGACCCACTTCAAACGCTTGGTCCCGATGTCTTTTACTACTGCTCCAAGCTAGTCCCCTCCTACATTGACGTTAGCAACGACGAGAACGACGTCACGTCCGAAGTCATCGCCTACCTCCGTGCCAAAAATCTCCCCGCCAATGAATTCGTCGACTCGAAATACTTTCAAACCAATTTATTTCTGCCATACGTTACGAGTAATATGATGATGGCGATGCGGTTGGTTTCGAAGGGGTGGAACGATGCGACGAACACATGTGTTGATAGGGAGGTTAATAACGGGGAGATGATTGTTCACGATGGGAATGATGTAGGGGTTGGAATTGACAGCGAGGATATCTAGTCCCGGCAATATGAAATAAATGAAAAGAATGAGCCGGTGAAGTGGGTGGTATTCCTTCTAAATATTACGAAGCTCGGAGACTACGCCTGCCTCTACGCTGTCAATCTGGTCGTTGTTGATATCCCCGAGGGCGTTCAGAGCATCGGTCCTTTGATGCAACTCCTGAAGTCTTCGCCTACCTCCGCGCGGAAATGTTCGATGCTCCCACGTTCTAATGTTTGATGCTTCGACGTTCTATCGGGATCGGAATAGTAATGAAAATAAAAACTCAAACCATTTTATCAATCTAAAATTTACAATTACAAGTATAACCCCCCCATTTTAACTCTCCTCCTCCTGCAACGTCTTCCCGTGCAACGCCTTCGCGACCAGATTCTTGGCAGTATTCTGATGTCCCAACGTCCCTTCCCTTCCCTTCTTAATATGTTTTCTCACAACCGTGTTCCTCTTCCTCAGCAAGCTGATGGCTCCGCCGGCGTGGTGGTCTATTATTTTTTCTTGGCGACGGGCCATTGTTCGGGGACCCATTTTTCGAGCGTTTTGAGCGTGTTTTATTTGTGATATTGAAGGGTCTTTAGAACTAACACGTAACAAGTTACGGCCACTACCCCCGCCACTACCGCTCATTAAGCTGGCGGAGCTGGGACGGCGGGAGCCTACGCCGGCTGTGCTTGGTCGTTGCTTTTTCTTACCCCTACTGTATCCATATCCATCCCCTAATGTACTCCTCCTCCTCCTTCCTCCCCCAACCCCCCCACCCCCTCCACCACCCTCAAAATCATCGTCATCATCAAACACCCCCCCAGACCCCCACCCCCC